>JAAEAF010000482.1:0-301411 GCA_011037195.1 Triatoma infestans
AAATCCTGCCAACTTTTTATATCAGGCGTTCATTGCCTGCACTAATACCTTACTCGCTAGTCGCTATTTAAATATAATAAAGTTCTAGTGGTTGATTCTGAAGAGCTGGAAAGCATCAGAGATGTTTCCCCTGATAGCCGGCTTTTTTGTGGCCATCGACCGGTTTCGGGCGTTCGCCCATCAACAGGATGCTTTTTGTCAAACAGTGAGATAACATAGATTTGCAAAGAGCAAATTTAGTTGATACATTCAATTCAACTTAGTGTATAACTAATCAATTCAACTCAATTTAATATATCAACTAAATTTGCTCTGTGCAAATCTATGTTATCACACTGTTTGACAAAAAGCATCCTGAAGCCCGAAACCGGTCGATGACCACAAAAAGAAGCAGGCTATCACGGAAAATATTTCTGATAATAAAGTTCTTTTCATAAGTTGTAATTAATTTAATGGGCTCAATTAGTTTCTCATTCTCTCATTTCCGACCAACTCCATTACAGTGCCGAACCCCTTGGTAATGTCATAACTGCATATTAAGATTGAAATTCTTTTTGCAAATATTTGCCAAGTACCGCAAAAAAAAAAAAAAAAATTACGTTTGAAGGACTTGAAAATTTGATTCGCCACATGTTTAGATTTTTTTAATTTGTTTAAACAAAATTATATATGCAAAATTCAATCAGTGATACATGAGTTTTAATTTAATAAAATAATAAAACTTTGAATTCATTAGGGAATAACAAAAAAAAAAAAAAAACATACTTCAAATAGTTTAATTGAAATTACAATTAAAAATAAAACTCAACCAATGATTGGAATTTAATCAATTCGAATATTTATTTTTTATAATTCGTTAAACAAAACGTCCAATACAAGAATCTATTACACAAATTTCATTTACAACTTATTCATTACCTATTAAAAAATTCATCGTCTGTACGTGAATATTGAAAAGTGCCAAATTTATTATTAGTATGCTGGATGAAGTTCAGCTATAACTAGAATATTGTGAATATATAATGTCAATGAGTAGGAATGTATACAAATACAATTCTTTTCATATTCACTTTGGACTAGTCCATTTATAATGATTAAAAAAAAGAGGAAGGAAGAATGAAGTAAAAACAGACAAAAGGTGAAATAAGTGCAAGGTCAGTGTGTAAGTGGAATAAGAAGGCCAAATTTGACCGTTTTTCTCTTCCTTTATATAATCGATCTCCGTATTGTTATTTCGTTAGAAGGTCACTATTGTTTTCTTCTTCTTCTTCTTGTTATGACCTAACATTTTCTTATGTTTATTATTAATTCTACTTTTTGTTTGAGAAACAATTCTTTCCTAATTACAATTAATTTGTTGACTAGAAATAAAAAATTATGAGGTCTTTTTATGCGACCGAATTAACTAAATTTATATAGATCGTGTTGTATTTTCCTGAATATTATAAAACTTTTCTGTTCATTGCAGCAGGTTAAAGTTATTAACCAGCCCATTTACTTGAACTAGTCGATAATTGCCACAGGTTTTAGTAATTATTAATAAAAAGGCCATCTAAAACTGGAACTACCAACTCTGCAAAAAATTTTTTTCTCTGACTTTCCTTTTAAATAAAGTTTACCCATCTTACATTAAAAAAAAAAAAAAAAAAAAAAAAATCTGGTGTGAAATAGTCACACAACTTTCTCTTAATGCACAAATTTTAATTGACAAGTTATCTTCAAATTGTTACTAAAAAAAGGGAAGTTGGGAGCCGTATGATACTGTGAAGGGATGGTTATTGATGAAGACACTGGTAAATTTCACAATGATATAATTAATAACATTTACTTAAACTGCCGAATGACTAGTTGATAGAGCGAAAGAGAAAGACAGACAGAGTGGTAGCTCGTATGTGTATCACTAATGATTACTACTGATTTACTCATGATTCATATGATGTAGCGTTGTCTTTTATACGAATTTTTTTGACCCACCTACAATTCGTAGTCCCTCCTAGTTTCTTGTTGAGCCAGTTAGATTTCTTCTTGCCCCTTTCCTTATTGAAGTATTTAGGGGGTGCTAGCTGTAGTAGCGGGGATGAAGGCGTATGAGCGGTGGGGAAGTAGATGTATGTTTTTGGTGGGGGAGTAGATGTATGTTTTTCCACTACAATACATACAACTCTGTTTATAGGAGGTAAAAAGTAGTGTTTGTGATTACAATTTAGATCAGATTGATCTATTAAAATGCCACAAAACATAAAGATAAACATAATGTAAACATAAAGAGTTATTAATGAAAATAACCGTGTTGTTAAATTTCAGATATTATTTATTCTTTTACAAGTTAACCTACAGTCTTCTAGACTGTAATATAAACACTTTAATTATTGCTTCCCATGGGTTGATATCTATAACCCATCACCTCTATATTTATGTTGTAACCACTGACTATAAATGGTATGCTTAAAAAAAATTATGATTATATTAAATTTAGTTTTTTATATGGTGTAGATTTATGGCTGTTTTGAATTATTTAGTTATATAAGATGGTTTGGTAATGAACCTTAGTTACAGCCTCAGATTCTTTTTATTTTTCTAAAATGAAATTACATTTTTTTTTCTATTATATCCCGACGTTTCGACATTATGCGTGTCATTTTCAAGGGATTTTTTTTTTTTTTCATATTTTGTTTTTTGAATTTTTTACAATTTGAAATTTAACAATATACGAGTATAAGTTTTAATTGTATATATATAAATATTTTTATTATTCTATAATATTAAAATGTCCAACAAATTAGATGTACCAACCTTCTATTATGGCAGGTTGTCATTTATTTTCAAAATTTTGAGACCAGTTGTTAAGGTATGTCCAGAGAAATTTTTTAGTTGATTAAGTAACTCTATGACCAGTTATAAGGAAAAAAAATATTTATAATCAGTATAACAAAAAATTATTAGTCTTTTTTTAAAATAAATAACAGGACTAGTAACATATAGTTACTTAATCAACTAAAAAATTTCATCTGAACTTATCTTAACAACTGATCTCGAAATTATGAAAATAAATGACAACTTACCATAATAGAAGGTTTGATACATCTAATTTGTTGGACATTTGGATTATAGAATAATAAAAATATTTATATATATATATACAATTAAAACTTATATGTTGTTAAATTTCAGATTGTAAAAAATTCAAAAAACAAAATAAGAAAAAAAATTTTCCCCTTGAAAATGACACGCATAGTGTTGAAACGTCGGGATATAATAGAAAAAAAATGTAATTTCATTTTAGAAAAGTAAAAAGAATCTGAGGCTGTAATTAAGGTTCATTACCAAACCATCTTATATAATTAAATTTAGTAAAAGAAAGTCATGTATGTTTAACAACAAACTTCTACTTTCTCTTACTCCTAGTAAAAAAGAAAAAGTATTGCGTTCGTGTTAAATTTTCTAAATTGAGTTTTCACCGGAAATACGTGTTTTGAGGTCCACTGAATAAGAAAAAAAATGTTTTTCCCCCCCCCCGAATATTCTGTGAGTGTGAATATATAATATATATGTCTGTGTGTGCGTGTGTGTTAACAAAATATCTCAAAAATTGAAAAATCGCAGGAGGTTCAAACTTGATACCCTCATCAACCGGAAATGCGACTTTACGAATTTTTTTTTTTTCCATTTTATCGCTATTTGTTCTCGCTTCGTCGATGGGAGAACACCGGAAGAGAACATGCACCGTGTCCCGTTCACCGCATTCACAATTCGGAGAATCTTTGAATCCTAACTCGTGGAGCTATAATTTGTGGTTTTAAACTTTGTATCTACATACATAAATACTTATCACTTTTATTTGAAACATTTTCCCCCGAAAAATTGATTTATGGGGGGGGTGCTCAGGGGAGAATACAGTTTATTCTTCCTTGTAAAGTGCCACTTGAGTAATATATATAAGGCTTTACAACTAATATAATATTAATATACTTTAGAAATATTGATAGAATTCCAAATTTAATGGAGGAAAATCGGTTAACAGGAAGTACGACTTTACAGAATAGTTTTTGTATTTTCACGATAACGGCTACAGTGATTTCCCTTAAACTTCAAAAAGCTAAATTCATAGATAAAAAGCTATCACTTTTATTTGAAACATTTTTCCAAATAAAGTTTATTTTAGTTACAATGAGATGTTTGTACGGCAATGGCCAGAGGAGTTTTTGAAGAAAAAAAAAATTCTTTCTTTCTCTACGCTTCGGGTACATTGGTGCTCTTCAGAGACATTTTCCGTGGTAGCCTGCTTCATTTTGTAGTCATCGACCGGTTTCGGGCGTTCACCCATCTTTAGGATGCGCTTTTCAGACAGTGTGAACTAAACGTGTAAACTAAATTTGCTCTGTGCCAGTCTGTGTTGTCACACTGTCTGAAAAACGCATCCTGAAGATGGGCGAACGCCCGAAACCGGTCGATGACCACAAAATGAAGCAGGCTTCCATGGAAAATGTCTCTGATGCTTTCCAGCTCTGCGGAACCAACCACCACAACAATTGGTGCCCTTCTTCAGGAGCTGTTTAAGGTAGGAGAGGAGTGAACGTTGACAATGTTGAGACTGAAAATCTTATCTTATCTAAGACTGATAAGACTGAAAATCGTTCTCAACGTTCATTCCTCTCCTACCCTAAAGAGCTCCTGAAGAAGGGCACGAAACGAGGGCAAGAAAGATTTTTTTTTAAACTCCTCTGGCCATTGCCGTACAAACATCTCATTGTAATTTTAAGGCCTGACGATATGAATACCATTTTATTTTAGTTAGTTTTTATGGAATTTGTGTCGTTAAATTCCAATATAAGAGGTTGGTTCTACGTACTTATGGTCAATGGGTTGGTATTTGTTCCTGTACCATTTCTGAATTTTTGTTAGGATAAATGAGCAAAAGTTGAAGTTCAAAGATAGTTTGCCATGTTATATATGGTTACTGTGCTAACAGGAGCAAGAGAAAGTCGTGTGGGTGTTTCATATCAGATGTTATTTTTTTCTCTTTGAAATGATAACTAACAATTAACATAGCAAAAATGATGGCGTTCAATAAATTATCTATCTATCTTTGCTTTATGAAAGAAAATTCTAATTACTTGCTCTTTTTTTCTTACTTATTAATTTATTTTTAAAGAAAAAATAATTACTGTACAACGAAAAGTTAATTACAAAATAGAAGCCGGTCTCATGGATAATATTTCATAAGGATCGCTATATCCACCCTTCTATATTGATTAACAACTGATAAATTTCCTAGACTTTAACAAAGTTTTTACTTGGAAACTTTACAAGTGCTCTGGGTACATTCACCACTAACGTTTATTTATATATATATATAGTCTTGTTATTTTCTATGAACATGAAGTGGTAGTACCAGGTATCAGAATAGTTATTTGAGAAATTCTATTGTTTTAAAGGTTGTACCAGTTACCTGTGCACTTAACATTATTATGAAAAAGAAAAGAGAATAAATTCCTGGAAAATAAATCCATTTATTAAATATAAAACTTTAAGGTTGTCTGTTTAATTTTAAAATTACATTTTAATTAGTAAAAATTTTATGTGAAACACACACACACTAGTTTCTCTTAGGAATATCCGAGCACTAGGTTTAGGTTATCCAGTAAGTTGGGTTTATTTTTTTCTTGTTTGGGTTGCCACTCCCTTTGAGAGAGGCTTGTGTCTCTAAGGAAGTACGTTCGCTGGCGGGTATGGGCGGGAGCCCGGGGGACTGCTCACCTTCCTTAGAAAAAAAAAAATTGAGGACGCTGTTCTTCTAGCCAACCTTTGATGCCATGGGGAGTTCATTTCAAAGCTCAATGAGTTGGGATTGAAAGATACACCGAATTGTGAATGCGATGAACGGGACACGGTGGACCACGTTCTCTTCCTGTGTCCTCTCCTCGTCGAAGCGTGAATTCATATGGATATCAAGCTAATAAGAAGAGGAGAGAGAACTGGCTGGGAGATTGCAAAGAATACAGAAAAATTACAGAAAATTTCAAAGACTTTATGGATTTTGCTCGAGAAGTTGACTAGATTTGGATTTTGCTAAGAAGGACAAGTAGAGGTCCGCCTTCACTTTGGAAGGGACGATAACTTGCCTACTATACAAGCAAGACCATAAGCACTGGTTTTGGCGTATGTGCTAGGCACAGTGACCTGGAGTGTGTGATTAATAATAATAGTGTAAGGGGGCGCGCAATTAAATATAAAATATTTAATGTATTAGAATAATTCAAAATAATATTAAAAGTAATAATTAAAATAGAGTTGAGTAGTTAGAAAATTAGAACCATGCTGAGTCGACATGTGCCACGCTGTCATAGCAGCTAGCGGAATTCATTCTGGTGAGTGTCGCGGTGACTGAAGGGTGGTCCTGCTGATCCGGTAAGTCCTAGCGCAGTAAGGTAATTTAAACGTAGATGTGCAGTTGGTATGCCAGAGTGGTAGTCGGCCCAGCAGATAGCAAGTAATATATAGTATGTAAGTGATAGCAGATAATTGTTAGTATTTAGTTGATAGTAGACAGTAAGCTAAGGGTTACTTAATCAGGATTTCTTGATATAGTTTTAAGTGTAAATTATATTGTTGCATGGGCATATATATTAACGGGGTAGTGTTGTATTAATCTGGGTTATATGGTAGTTTTATAGTGTACAGTTATACAGTGTATAAGTTGTCCTGTATAGTCTGTTAAATTATAATAAATATATGATTTCTGAGTGTGACCTACTTTGGGTTCCTTGGCCGAACCTTACAATAGTAATAATATAATAACAATAAGGCAACCTTTAATATTACTTTGAATCAGGCGCTTGGAGAACCCGCAAAGGGTTCGGCGCCTATGAAAGTATTCTTCGACTTCCTCCCTTGCTAGGGCATCCACCCTCTCATTGCCCAGAAACCCCGCATGTCTCGGCTGCACCCATGCGAATGTTAGGGCAGTAGGCATTGAGGATAAATATTACATAATTAATTATTAAAACATATATTTAAAATTATATTTATGTTAATTTTTGCAAATTATGTGATATAAAGAAAATATTACTTAATAGACCATGTTCCTATGAAGGTCTATGTTCTATTTTATCTTAAATTCATGATTTATTAATTTTTTTTTATTTTTAGCTGAAAGACTTTATTCTTCTTGTTTTTTTGTTTAATCCAACAAAATTTATCACGCAAACTTTGCATAATATCTTCCATTGAAGTAAGTAAAAATTTTTTTTTTCTTTAAAAAAATACCGAATTATGTTTGTATTTGAGAAAAAAAGCAGTCGTAAAATTATTCATTCATAAATATGAATGTGCTGGGGAAAGCATTTGGAAGATTTCTATAGAACATGTTCGTTTTTCTAAAGATTATACTAGACAATGGTGATAAAGAAATAAAATGTAAATCACGGACGCGTTAATGTTTTTCTTTTTATTTTTTCAAGATTTTTTACTTTTTTGTGTACTTTCTCTAAGTTTTTGACGGAAAAAATATTGTGTAGCGAATGTTATATAAATGTATGATTTGTGCGTATATCATGTGTTTTTATAAAGAAAATATCTCCATAATGAAATGACGCAGGAAGTTCAAAACTTTATATACCGTTTAAATGCCGAGGCTACATTGGAACACATGAGATTTTTTTGGGAACAAAAATCTATCATCCGGAAGTTTTCTTTCGAATTTTTTCGAAAATTGCTCCAATATTTTGTAAACACATAAATTACCTAACACTTTTATTTGAAACATTTTTTCAAAAAAGCTGATTTTGGAGCTATAACGTTAAGGCTTTTCTCTAAAGTGTCATTTTGAATGTAATGTATAATAGTGATAATTTTTTTTTTTTTATCAATTTTATTGGAATTGGAAAAAAAAATGGATTTTACGGCGTTATTAAAGGACTGTGAGTTTGGCTTTAATTTTAATTGCAGTTACAAACTTTTGCTAAGAGTTCAGACATTTCATTCAGATAAATATGAATAACCCTCCCTCCCTCCACCAGCCATCTTTATTTATATGTAATGCTCTATTCTCTGTTTAATAAATATTGTAATTTTAAAGGAAATTTGTTCAAATAGAATTGTATTAATTGCAGCAAGACAAATTCGTGTTTAGCGTTAGCGTTGTTGAAAGGGTTTATGCGTGAATACATTTTACAGATAGATATGTTTAAGGTATAATCAAGAAGTCACCCACTGCTTACAGTAAATAATTTGACTATATTTGAATTATTGAATAATGCGAATAACAATTATAAGTTAATTGTAATCAATGTAAAAGAGTTATAAATATGCAGCAACTCTTGCACTTTAATTATACTTGTACTAGATTGATTAAAATTACAAATGTTAAACTCAACAATTCTTGGCACACGGACTTTAGGACGAATTATGGCATGATGCTGTGTTGAATGCTGAAATGATACTGATCAAACAATGCTGATATTTCTGGAGGGAGTTTTAGAATGTCTCTCTAATAGTTGCTTTTCTTCCTGCCCCTTTGTCTTGGAATAGCATTGACCTTAGTTCTAAGGATTTTGGATTGCAGGGACGTTGAAGGTTGGAACGCTTAGTTGAACCCCACAGTTCAATTCCAAAGGCCCAAACAGGTTTTAAGATGGCTATATAGATGAGTCTTTTATTTTGTAATGTGAGTTCGATCTGAAGTCTTTTGAGTAGTTTGAATCGTATGTTCAGTTCTTTTCTTTTGATTCGTGTGTATGGGTTCCATGTAAGTTGTTTGTCAGTGTAAAAACCTATGGTAGCGGACAACATCACCAGCAGGTAATGGGATACTGTTATAGTGTATAGGTGGAGAGGTAATGTGTCGAAGGGTAAATGTGACATGTTGGCATTTGTTTTCGTTTAGATTGACCCACCAAGTTTTAAATCATGATTCAAGAGATGATAGATGGTTCTGTAGCTGTCTGTGGGATATCATTGGGTCAGTATGGGTAGAAAGGATGGCTGTATCGTCTGCGAAGGAAGAAATGACTCTTTCAGGGTGGGCTGGGATGTTTGCAGTGTATACTGTGAGAAATATTGGTCCTAGGATGCTGCCTTCCGGGACACTCGCTTTGACAGGTTGGAAGGAAGATAGGGAAGAACCTACCATCATCTCTATTGAAAAACTACCTTTTACAATTACTTTTTTCTCCAAATAAGTTGATGACTGTTTAACAGCTGACCCTAAAGAAATACCCATAGCTCATTTCAACGCAATGTTTCTGTTACACTTTCAAATTTTGAATTTGAAATTTGATTTCAATTTCAATTTTGAATTTCAATTTGAATTTCCTAGCGGCCACTAGGAGAACTTGAGGTACTTGCTTTCTCTCCTAGATGGCACCAGTGGCTGCGTTACAATATTGTTAAGAACACTATATTTCTCTTTTCCAAAAACTTATATATGATTTCTCAAAATTATTTCTTTTTTTCTGTCTGCTTATTATGCGTGTGAATGTTTTATACCAGATTTCCTTAAATATTTGATAACAAACAGATTTTTTCAAAATTGGCAAATCGAGATAGATTTTATCTAAATTCTGAGACCAACAATATTTCAAAATATTTGTCGCTATTTTATATGGTCAAACCGTAATGTTCTAATATATTCTAATTAAGAAATTAAAATTTTAAAACGTAAACTTAATTTGTTTTTGTCGTACTTATCTTCATTTATAATTTAGCTTAAGTTTTTTAACTTCTAAGTACAGTTGAAAGAGTAGAAAAAATTAAGTGAATAGGTAAATCTTATCATACAGTTTATCTTAATTGATAAAGTTTTAGGAAGTTTTTCTGTTCTGTTTTTTTTTTTTTTTAAACAGAGTTCCTAGAAGAAGTTAGGATTTTTGAAAAACTTGTGCCCGCCAGGACAGTAACAGGTGAACAGACAAAATTATGGTTTATTCATTAATTGTTCTCCGAAATTCCGTCTCATTTTTCAATACATAAATTAATAGAGAGATTTTAAAAATGGTATGGCGATAAATACGTTACAGGTTGTGGGCAAGAAAAATATTAAAAAAAAATCAAAATAATAAAAGAAGCTGGGTTTGAAAGCATGTTCTAGGTGAATTGTGTTCAACTGTCTGTCAAACTTAGTCAATATACGTATTAAAATCTGACAAAAACAACTCATACGATTTTCTACTATATATAAATAGTATAAGTGAGGAAGAGACAGACTGGCTGAGTGATTTGAAGTGACTTTATATAAATATAAAGAGACAGACTGGCTGAGTGATGAAAAGATAGTAGATAGGTTGCTCACTGGTCGCTAACTGGTCGTAAACTGTTCTGAACTATTCTACTGTCCTATATTTATATGAATTGAGATTCTCAAGGTACTTTTAACAAAACCCAAACATGTATATTATTATTATTTTTTTTTTTAAAGGTTGAATTGTCTTTTAGAGTTATGCAGGATATCTAAGCAAATCTAAGGCTATTCTAAGCAACAGCTCTTTTTTTTCCGATCAGACCATTCGCTGAAAATATTTTCAGAAGGCCTCAAAATATGATTTCTAGTAAAAAGCCCGAATTTGAAAATTTGACACGATTGCAATACTCTTATCTCTTTGCTAGGAGTAAAAGAAAGTAAAGATTGATTTAACTTTAAAATATCACTAGCATATATTTTTTATTAGTGATATTACTAATACGTCTTTTGTTGCTGGTAAAATAATAAGTATTTCCTATCGTGTCAAATTTTTTAATTCGGGGTTTTTTTACTAGAAATACAAAGTTTTAAGTTCTGCTAAGTCCATAAATATAGTTTTTTTGTTTTTTTTTTTATAAAAATGGTCTATGCATGTTTTTCTTAAGTCAACATAACCAAAAAACAAAAATATCGCATATAATGGAAGTGAGAAGGGTAGAGAGAATGGGTTTTAGAGAAATAAATAGAATATACGTGAACACTGTATAATGAAAGAACACACAAACTGTAAGTACTCACAGGTATATAGAAGTTAGGTAGCGAGAGAAATATAAAGAGACAGACTGGCTGCGTAAAGAGAACGTAGTAGAAGGTTGCTGACTGGTTCTAAATTGGTCGTACACTGTTCTGAATTGTACTGCTGTTCTCTTTTTATATGAATTGAACTGTCCCTTCATAGTCTGGCCTAGGTAGGAAGTAACTAATTTTTTTGATTCATTTTTGTGTTTCTCCGCTCTTTGGATGCTATGAATCTTTAATGATTCAGATCCCATTACACGCAGCAGTAAGATCAAATTGATATTCAAACTTGAATTTTTTTTTTTTACTTTTGTTCGATTGTATCGATAATGATTTCAACGATTTTTAAAAAAAACTTAATATATCAATAAATTGTACATAAAATGCCACAACTTGTATTTAAATTCGAAATTTTTCCGGAAAAATACGTGAAGTAATGGTACAATGGGATCACGCTGTTTAGTAAATATTAATTCTAATGGTCTTTAAAAGACCATGTTTACATCTATATCCTTTCCAACCACAGTCATATTTGCTCTCTTTTAAAAAATGTGGTTCACAAATAAAATTTTCCTTTGACAATTCTCTTTCATTTTGTCTCAAATAAGTTTCACTTTATACTTTATCTGGCTATCCGTCCATGTCACACAATTCAGTACAGTTTATAGTAATTCCAATATTTGCTTTTTCAGTAAGCCATCAAGCTTAATAATTCATCAAATACAATTTTCTTCTTTGTCCTCTGTTGATAAAAGTTTATTACTTTTTTTTTTTTATTATGAACTTTAACAATATTGGATTAAATATAATACACAGATACACACATATTTCTTACAATATCTCTTCCATACAAATTTCATTTCACTATTGCAATAATAAGATATTTTTGATGTCCATATCTGTGACAGTTTATCCCGACTTGTGACATAATTTTCACTTCTTTCCTACTTTCTAAGGGTAATACTGTTTTTTGTTAGTTTTTTCTAAAACTTTTTCTATATAAAAATATTCATATGGTTTATTAATATTGTCAGGTCTTGAAGGCGCGGGACGTAAGCCTATTTGGGATCTTATCCTCCCTCAAAAAAACGTCTCCTAAGGGGCCTCCTCCAGGAATCTACCAGTGTGCCGGCAATATCTTAAAATGTTCTTAGTCTCCAACTACTCTAAGCATTCCATTGAGAGGTGGCCCTCCTAAATCTGCGGAAACTAGTAATCAAAAAACGGAGACACTGAAACAGTGATACACCCTGTCACTGACCCCAACGCACTAGACATCCTGCCTATTTTGTGTAAATGACTGGCTGTCCAAGCGTGTCCAGTCAATACACCTAGCATGACTTTTAATTGTACCCTATTCACGGAGAAAAGATATCTCAAGACTCCCAGTCTCTTACGTTTTATAAATATTTTAGGCTGGAAGCACCTCTCCGAGTCCCTTCAGTGCTTTTCCAATTCTCTTTTCCACCATTGTTTCTCTGTTGCAAAATTGGTTATTGACTGACGACTCCTGATGGCTCGGAAGCACGGAAACGGTAATGTGGATTTTACCTCTTAGTTAACTCGTCCGTCCTCCTATTAGTCTAAGTTCCCAATCAATATATTATACGAAGTTGCCATATTTTTTTTTTTACATTCTTGTATCCTGCATGAGGGGCTAAGCGACCAGAATCGTTCCGTCATAATTCCATATGAAATGTATAATTTTATATTGATGAAACTGTTGAATTGTGTTCAATGGTTTCTTCTGACAAGATCTGTAAGACAATTTTTTCGTACATTTCTCTTCTCTCACAGTTAAATTAGCTTTAAAATGATACGTTATTTTAAAAATTTAAACAAATGAGTATAAAATGCAATGAAATATTAACGTAGACATTTTCAGAGGATCTGTTATAAGAATTGGAAGAAAATACGGTGGTTAAATGATATATCGAGTTTTGCAAGGTGACAATATCGTGGATTGCTGAAAGTCAAGCATGTTGGTTCATAATCGCCACTGCATATTGATTTATTGTATTACTCGCCTACAGTCACTACTGTATACTTCTAAGGTATGTGATTCAATATCTTCAGCTGCGGCTTAAATTTACATTTAATGGCAACTGCACTGTTTTTACCATAACGCCAGTAGCCTTGCGATAATCGCTTTAGGTAGTGGTTATGAGTTGTTGGAGATATTGGTGCAGGTCTTAGGGGAAGAGAAATCTGGGCTAACTTGCACTGTAAATAGTAGCAAGAATTCCGGAAAAAAGAGTGTGGCCGGCAGAGTAACAGAATACGATGGCAATAGATAGCACTTGGTATTTACTTGTACAACCCTTCTGGTTTGAATTGTGTCATATATGAATTATTTATCATGCTTTAGGTATTTATTATTATTATTATTATTATTATTATTGTTATTTTATTATTATTACTACTATTTTTCACACATTCCAGGCTACCGTACCTGTGGTGCCGTACCAAAACCTGTGCCTATGGTCACTTGCACTTACCTACGCATAGGCTAGTTACCTCCCTGCTACGGGGAGGCGGAACTGTACATATCCGTCTAGTTTTTCGCTCTACCGCGACTTCCCTAGCAAACTCAACAAAATCTTGCTTTATGGTACTCATATATCCGAGCAGTTTGCTTTTCCTCCTATTTTGCCAAGGTATAGGTATGATCTCTGCTTATAGAATGAAACTTCAGTTTTACGCCAAGGTCGGCTGTTACTGTAAGCAGGGGTGAACTCTGCGGTTAACATGGAAGTTTGAGAAAGTTCCGTTCCACTACATATTCTATTTGACAACCATGTTATAAATATGAAATTGTATCTAATTTACCCTAACCCTTTCATTTTTCGTATCTTCCAGACATTACAATGTGAAGTTAAAGGTTCAGGTTACTTCTCAGAGTTTTGGAATCTAGTTCTTAATGCCTCTTTGTGTGACTCTGATTGTAATGTCTATTCCAACTCATCGATGGCTTTCCTAAGAATTCTGTAGCTACAATATGGAAAGAATGCATTCACTTTTGACCCCTAAATGGGCCCTAAAGTTGCTATTAAAACTTAATAGAAAGTTTTCTTATAAACTAGTAAGATAAACATAGTAGAATCCAGAGAAGTTTGACCTCTTTTCTTGTCAAACATTCGCTCATCCAATTTTCATCAATATTCAAGGGATAGTAAGGAATTTTGATTAAATTTTGTTTAGTCAGTTTTTCCACCAAGGTCCAATATTGATGGAGAAAAATCAAATTTTAATGAATTCAGTCCATTTTTTTTTCCTACTATTATTGTTAACAAAGTCATGAAAAAAAATAGATTTTATTTATGTAATTAAAAATATATAATACCTAGGCCTAAGGACCTAATAATAATAATTTTAAAATAAAACTCTTAATATAGTTTAAGTCTACAAGTTTAAGTTCTAAAAGAGAGAGAAAAAAATATTAAAATGAAAAAATGTCTCTGATGCTTTCCAGCTCTGCGGAACCAACCAGCGCAACGAAAACATTCAACTTATTGACTAACACTCTCCGTTTATAGTACAGTACCGCTTAAACTTAAAAATAAACTTACTATAAACTTTTCTTTCCCGAAAAAGAAAGAAAAGGAAATTTTGTTAATCCTGTAAGAAACAGGATTTTAGTTAAACATGCCGAGGAAAAATCCTTTGAATTTTTTTACTGTTGAAACTATTTTAAGGACAAAATAGATGGGCATCTTAATATCAGAGATTATTCCGTGATAGATTGCTTCATTCTGTGGTTATCAAAACCGATTTCATGTGTACGCACATCATTAGGATGTCTTTGATAAACAGTATGATAACACAAAGCTTGTACAGAGCAAAATCCAAAGTAATAAAACAGTCAAAGATCAGATAGGATTAATCAATCAGTCAAAATCAATAGGATTAAATTGGTGTAACATGATTTGTTTTGGGGGTAAATTAAATATGTTAATAAGTAATTAATTATTATAATTTATATTTGGATCTTCTCAAAAGGGATCTCGTGAGTTCTGTGTTTATCTGAACAGAGGAGGGATAATAAATACACAATGAATAACTTAAGTAGAAATATATATTATTCAAATAAATAAATTGATAAAATATAAACATATTTCATTTGTCTATAAATTACATTAGATACATTTTGAAGGAATTAAAACTTACAAATTACTGGAATCTCAGATTTGAAGGTTGGGCCACTTACCACTTACATCTCTTGACTATGAACACTCTAGGGAAGGGATTAGCTCAGTGGTAGCGCGCTGGACTAGCAACGCGGAGATCACGGGTTCGAATCTAGCCGTGCTACCCTTAGATTTTTCTCTTCCTAGAAGCCCCTACAGCTCACTGTCCGGTGATGGACAGTGTTGTCTGTAACGGGAGAACACTGTCCGAAGGCCGGCATTGCACTGAGAAGGCTCCGGGCGCAAATGACCACAGATGTTGAGACGCCGTAAATAAATTAAAAAAAATCACTTTTTTTCTGAACCAAAAAAAATTCATCTATGTATATACTTCCTCCATTGAAAAGGAGAAGGAAGAACTCCCTTTTATTGTAACCAAATGTATTCTAACTTTTTAACTGCCCCTCATTGTTCGTAAAACCCAATCAACCTTTTCTCAAAACCCAATCTTGAAATTGCACTAAATAACAACTAATATTAAATAGATATTAACTAATATATTTCACTTAATATAAAATCACAATTTATATTTTTTATTGTTATTATTTCTCCTAAAGAGCTACACATTACATTGGATAGGGTGAAACACTCACACAACTTTCTCTTACTCCTATTACTACAGTTATATATAAAATGACTAATTTTCTTATACTCAAATTTTACTCATTTGTCGTAACACAAATACACTGGTGGTGGGAGGGCAAGTACCCCTACCTAGGCAGGTAGTAGAAAGAGAGCGCCAAAAATCATTGAACCACTCCCATATAATATTTGAAATAAACGCCATAAATTTCGCAGAATAATCAATATTTTTTGGGAAAAATATTCTTACAAGATAGAGAAGTGATTATATTGTGTACTCCAGTAAAGTGCAACAATAACATTGAACCAACTGTTTAAAACATTTGAAATTTAATGCCACCAATTCAGCACAACTTGTTGCTACTAAAAGCGATAAGTATATTCATAGACGTTTATATCTATGAATATAGCATACCAAGTTTAAATGAAATCGTTAATACATTTTCAAGAAATTTTTAAAATTAATATATTTTTGATCTATTCTATGGGGCAAAAGCTTACTGTGTACAGTCGCACTATCCTTTAGTAATTTTTATTCAAATTTGGGATTCTAATGATATTGAAATTATATAAGTGGTAGAACTATATATTATTATTGAAGTGGTAATTTAGAGGGGAGTTTGACGTTACTGTTCCCTCAGAATTCCCTCAAAAAATCAAAGAAAAGTGATAGATTCATAGTATACAAGGTTAAAGCAAATCGTTGGAGCTGTTTTTGAGAAAATTGCGAAAAAATGAAAATAAACAAAAACTCAGTGCAGTCACACTTTCTGTTGTCGATTTGGCCCGCCGTGACAGATGCAACGATAGTCCTAAACAGAACACCAAGTTCGAGCTTTTCTTGCGATTTTTCGTTTTTCGGCACACACACACACATATATATATATATATAGACAATCGCTAAAAACAATTTTTGTTTTGTACTCAGGCATTTCAAAATATGTATCGCGATGCATCCTCTTACCAAAAGGAGCAAGAGAAATTAATAAGACATACTTACATATAACAAAATTGAAAGTATTTCCTTACTTAAAAGTGATATTGGTCTATACAAGTGTGTATTATCTTGCGGTTTATCAAGATATATGGACGAAAGTGATAGGCGAACGCCCAAAATCGGTTAATGACCACAAAATGATGTTTTCTAGCAAAGCGAACCCAACAACACCTTAAAAAACTCATCATATAACTTCACTCTTCAACTCATGATAATGTAATAGGAAGAGAAGAAGAGCAGAGAGAAACACAAAATTGAGAAACTCTCTCTCGCTATTTAGGCCAGACTAGAGCGGGGGACTCTGTAACATACAGCCAAGCTAGCCCTACAGCAAGACAGTTTATACAACGTATCAGCAACCAACTACTACCCTTCTCTTTACTCCGTCTAAATCTCTCTGCTCTTCTTAGATCCTATTGCAATAACTGAATTCTCAATGTCTGCTTTACGAGAAGGACGCCCTTGATTGTCATATAGTATATGACATGATTGGTTTAAAAAAATTCTGCGATGACAGCTTTTGTGGTTTTGAAAGGATTTACTCTTCATTTGCACATAACAGGTAGCTGTGGACAGTTACCAATTACCCTGAGGGTCAGGTGGCCGTTGTAGCGTAGGAGTGATTGGATACATGATGAATAATACAACAGAGAATGCCTGCGGTACTAATTGGAATCATCTGCTTTCTATATTATGTTTTCTAATAAAATCGATATTCAAATAGCATTACGATTTATATACACCAAGCCAGATTATCATAATAATATTCATATTATTTTAAGCAACTTGAATTGCCCATTAATATCAATTACTTATTTAAGTAAGTCATGCTATTTTAGTCTAGAAACAACTTTGAGATAAGATTAAATTTTATGATTTTTTTGTAAGGGAACTCTTTGTAATGATATATGAAAAGGTTACGTGACTTTTTATAAGATGATTTTTATCTTGGTCTATTTAGGAGAGATGTAAACTATAAATCTTTTGACCCGTTACGTTTTTTTTTCTTTCTCTTACTCATAGTGAGAGAAGTTTTACGATCGTCTCAATTTTTCAAAATTGAGTTTTCACCTGAAATATATGTTCTGAGGTCCTCTGAGCAAAGGAAAAAGTTTTTTTTATAGCCAATGGTCTGTTTGTATGTGTATGTGTGTGTGTGTGAACAAAATATCTCAAAAAAGCAAAATTGCAGACTATTATTATTATTTGCCTGTGGGGAGAAACCCAATCCCTACGCTGTCCAAAGCTCTCTGGGATGCATATAGCTATCCCAAAGAAAGCAACAACAATCAGGGTCTAGAACAAAAATCCAGATCATTTAAACTTCACCGCACAAATGCAACTATGTCTGAACAAATTGCAACATCACCTTTAAGAGAAATAGCCTACGCTCTTCTACAGACTTCCTGTATTGAACCTAATTTCCTCACAACGTAAGCCATTTGTCATAAGATGTGCGGGTTAATAAAGTAGTCACCACTGCTAACAATCAATATATTCTTTCAAATAATAACTACAAGTTATTTGATATTATAAACTTATTAATATATTGTGAAACTGCCACTGATATTTAGAGAACGATTTCTGAAGTGTTCTGGCTTTCAAAGCAGAATGCAGACTTAGTTGTTTGAAAGCTGAAGTCTGACTGTCTTGTTTGAAGGTAGACTTCAAACTGTTCGAAGGAATGCTCTCTAACAAAGCAGTTGGCCAAGTCGCATTGTATTAAATAAATTTTGTGCCTTTGTTTCCCTACTAGCAATGACCCCAATTTACAGTTCCTGACTCTAAAATACACTCTTTTTGAAGGTAAATTCACAGTTTAATATATTAACAAAATTAGATTTTTTATACTATAAAATATTCTAAACTATTTTTAAAAACTATTATTTTTCTATTTCGTTCTTCCACTACAAGCCCCATTACAAGTAGGTGTCTTCTTGAACCACAATGCCCAGTAAGGGATCCAATCTCAGACTGCTAACAACCCATTGAGCTCATCCGTAGGGATGAATGCTGTGAAACTATCAGTGACTAGAAGCTTGATAGATATGTGCCTAATGACATACTAACAGCAGGCTCGGCACCAATGAAAGGAGAGGCGCCTAATTTAGCAATCCTATTCACCTTCTCATTTCCCTAAAATTCCCACGTGACCTGGTACCCAGACTAGAAGTACATCCTTCATAGAAGAAAGCTCTTGCAGTGTTTTAGGACATTCTACTACCAACTTGGAAGTAAAGACACATGAACTCAGCGCTTTCAAAGCAGCATGATTGTCCGAGCAGATACAAACACCTTTTAAGTTAGTGTTACGTACCAAAATACAACAAAGAATAATAGCATAAATCTCACCTTGAAAAACAGTGGTCCATTCACCAAGAGATACTGTCAAGTGATCTGCTGTCCCAAAATAGACTGCAACTCCCGGACCTACTATCCGTACGTATAAAGTTTAAAGTAGCAGCTCTTAATATTTCAAGATTAAAGAAAGTCATTGCAGAAGTTCTCGAAAAAGTTGCAAAATACTGAAGAATTCACTCAGTATTGTGTTACTTCCTGTTTGAGGAATTTTGACTGTTTAGTTTTTTTATGCTGTGTTAATCAAACAGAATGTTAAGTTTGAACTTTCTATGCTTTTTCGTTTTTGAGCTAAGCTGTTCACACCCAAACACGCACAGACCATTTGCTAAAATCCACCTTTAGGACTAAGGGGACGTCAAAACTTCCTCTTACCAGCTGTAAGAGAAAGTAAAAAGAACAAATTTAGTCACGAAAGAATGTAAATAATATCAAGGCAATATCAAGTCCACAGCGACCTCCAAGGACTATTTATTCCGTTGGAAGTCATTGCTTCTATACAAAATTTTTTTGCTTGTTTGTTGCAGGGGCACAACAACTTAGGTTCATTCAATCAATGTATGCACTTAATCACACCTTCCATCCGACCAATCTTTCCACGTGCAATTTGTGGTAGATCCTCAGATTATCATATCAAATTAAGTAGCTAAATGTCTCTAAGGAATTGTATTATTTTGCTCACGCTACATTCATCATCATTTAGTTGCCTCTTTCAGATTGTTTGGCGTATTCAATTTTTCTCTAGCATCAGCATATTGTGGACATTCAGTTAGAATGTGGCGCAGAGCCAATGATACCACACAAACGTCACATATTGGCGGTGGCTCACTACGAAACAGGTAGCTGTGTGTTAGCATAGTATGGCCTAAGCGCAATCTTGCCAATACAATTTCTTCTCGTCGAACTGCTCTATATGACGTTATTTATTTCCTTGGGGAGTTCTTAATATTGTTCAGTTTGTTTGCAATTGGTATGAATTCCCAATCTCTCTTGCATAGGGCAAGTAGCTTTTTCTCCAATCAGATGGCAGAATGAATTCTTGTTTATTTGGTAGTAGTGCTGGTACCTTCACTGCTTTGTCCGCGACTTCGCTATAATTTATTCGTACATGTCCAGGGATCCACAGGAACGTTACTACTTGATTTCTCAAGCTACAAGTATGGAGAAGAGTATGCACAGCCTGTACCAAAGGATTGTGGCTATCCGGCTGAATGATTGATTCTAGAGCACTTTTTGAATCTGTGCATCACCACGAACTACATACTGTAATGCTTCATAGATTGCAAAAAACTCGGCTGTAAAAACACTGGATTCGTCACTCAGATGGAATCGATGTTTATGTTATCAGCCACGAATGCAGCACCAATATTGGTTGATATTTTGGAACCGTCTGTGAACACCTGTTTATAGTAGGCATATTTATTACTTATCCTTTCTAGGTATTTCTTTTGCACACAGAATGTGGTTGTCTATAAAGCGTGTTCGATGATAAGCTAGATTATAAGCCTGAGGATTGTATCCTAAAACTACAACCAATATCTCTGCAGATGTAGCTACCAACCAACCATACAGATGCCTAGATGCCAATTAAAAGTATTTCGATAAAAATTTAATTTTTAATTTTTATAAATAAGAAATCTCAAACAATAAACTTTGTTAGTTGGTTGAAGCGGTTTGTAAAAGCGGCAAACTTAAAGGAATTTTCTTCATTTGTTGAAGCAAATTGTATTATAAAACTTCAATTCTCCGAGGAGAAGAGTTGTTCAAGAATCTTTCTACTTACAGTTTAGTTTGGTGAAAGTGGTTTTGAAGTAAGTTTGTTTGTGCAAAGTGTTACTGACAAGTATTATTCAATGAAGATAACTAAGATAAATTTGAGGAATATTATAATAATATGTTACAACCAACAATATTATTTGTAATATCTTCTGCTTTCTCTCCCGGTTTGTAAGAGGTAGTATTGCAATCAAAACAAATATTCTATATCGAGTCTTCACCGGAAATACACGTTTTGAGATCCCTTAAATCCAAAAAAGTGGTTTTTGGAAACTGATGTATGTATATGTGTTTGCAAACCATAGCACAAAAATGAAAAATTGCAGAAACTTGAAACTTGACAAACATTTCGTGTTTGCCTATAAGAATGAAACTATGAGATCCGATAGAAAGTTTTCTGTCATCCGATGTCATTATCTGTCAAAATTTCTCAGCCGAAAGTATTCAATGATTTTTTTTTTTTTTTAGGTCTTTCTTGACAACAGCTCTAATGATTTTCTTCAAACATGGTATATTAACTACACATACAAAGAGCTACAGCTTAATGTTTAAAACATATCTCTAAAAAAAAATCATTTAAGGGAGCTTTTTGGGGGATAGATAGCGTTATGTTTTCCTCTAGAACACTATTTCACTTTATTATTAAACTGTAACATTTAAATAATATTACTTAGAATTAAATATGTTGGCAATATACAGAGTTTTGAAGAAAATCAGTTGACCGGAAGTGAGTTTCTACTAAAATTATTTCAGTTTCCAGAGTTGTCCTCGAAAACTTATTCAACAATTTTCTTTGAACTTAGCCTATCGAGAGCTACAACTTTTATTTGTAACATTTTCTTCGGAAAAATTCATTTGAGATGGTTTTTGGGTGAGAAGGTGGGGGTATGTTTTCCTCTAACAATATTATCGACTAAATTAATAGTAATTAGGATTAAATTTATTGCCAAAAATCTGAGTTTGAAGAAAATCAGTTGATCGGTTACACTTTGAATCTATCACTTTTGTTGGAAAGATTTTTCTATGAAAGCTTATTTGAAGAAGTTTTGTGGGAAGAAGTTTAATATTCCGCAAAAATGCCACTACTAATAGTTATTTCTCTTTGCTAAAATTTACCACCAATTAACTGGATTAACTATACACAACATCCATTATAGAATTCTAGATAGAAATAGTTGATAATTATCTAGAATTATGAAATTAACAGTATACCGAAGTTAAGTCCCCTGAGATGGAATGCTAACTGACTTAGCCTGCTGGACTAAGTACGGCAGAACTACAACGCTCCAAATACCCTAGAGACAATAAATGCTAAGTGGACCTCTTCTGTTTCCCATTTACATCAAACATATTATACGAATCTAGTAATTTAATTATAAATTATTTTAATGTTTAAATAACTAAAAAAAACAAAAACAAATCCATGATAAAAGTTTGCAACATGTTTAAATTAATTAAATGAATGTGGGGGGGGGCTGTATTTTTGAAAGATAAAAAGATAGTTAATTATTAATGAATAGTTGACCAGAAACACTAGTTAAATACCTAATGAACGCTGTGGTCATTCAACAAACAGAATTTAATGAACCTTTTGTTTGTAGTAACACAAACGAGATACATATATAATAGAACTACTGAATATAATCTTTACTTTTTTTATCTTTTTTTTTTTTTTCAGCAAATCTGTATTTTTCGGTAGTTTTTTTTGATATTATTTTGTTAATTGTTCTGGTAGTGTAAATTTTGAGAGGGGGAGGGTAAAAAAAATCATGTTTAATGTTCATCGAGTACACTAAAAATATTACAAACAAGCATGGAATGAATAAAATTTTTATATATATTTATTTCGTGTGTCGTTCAGCTTAAAGAAGTTAATTGTAGACTTAAAAATCGGGTGTGAAATATTCACACGACCTGAATTTATTACAATTTTAATTAATACCTACTTTTTTTTTTTTATAACTACAATTTCATACTTTACATATAAATATATATTATACATAAATATAGGTAAGTAGTAGTGTTTTTAATTGATTTCTTTTTTTTTTTTAAGGTCCATGGTTTACCTGAATATTGAGTTAAGCGGTTATTCATAGATTTCCGTACAACCCACCATCAAACACGGAACAGAGTTTTACCAGAACTTAACAAAAATAACTGTTTTCCAGACAAACGAATCAAATAAAAACGATTGACCTGTGCAGTTTTAGACTGAAACTAGCATTCCAAGTTTAAAGAAAATTAAAAGAAAAAACAACTTTTTATTTGTCATTTACAACTGTTGGTACAATAAGTAAATACGGTAAGGGTGGTAAATGGCGTGAGTGGCTTGAATGGTGATCATCCACTCCATTAGTCAACAAGGTGATCGCGAGGCCAACGACGCCTCAGTCGCCTTCGTGAAGGAAGTGTGGTTGAGGATAAGTTAGCTGCTACGTGTTTTAGTAAGTTCGGATATAAAAGGAATTTTGAGATCTTTATGTATAGTTAGGTTACTGACATAGAATGGAGCGTTTACAATGCGGCGGAGGATTTTAGATTGAAGAGTTTGTAATCGGTTGATATTAGATCCTTTAGCTGAGCCGTAAAGTTCAAGTCCGTAAGTCCATATAGGTGCTAGGAGGGATAGATACAGTCGTCTTTTATTATGAAGTGTTAGTTTTGACCGGTGATCAAGTAGTCTGGCTAGAAGCTTATATCTTTTGTTTAATTCTATTCGTTTAAGTCGTGTATGAGGATTCCAGGTGAGTCTCTTGTCGAGGTTACCGCACATGGTCGGCTGAAGGAATAGGAGAATTTTGTAAGTAGACAGGGGCAAGAGGTAGAAAATTTAAAAAATAAACTTGAAAAACTTACTATTTTGTGAAGTCGCACCCTTCTGGATAACCGAATTTCTTCAAACATGGAGTTCCTAGCAATGGTACCCTATTATTATAATAGTTGTAGAACCGTACACCTTATTAAATTGACAAGCTAAAGGAAAACTTCAGCCGCAGAACCCTCCAAAAATCAAATTTCCTGAAATAATACTTCAACTTAAAATGCAAGAAAAACAGAAAAAAAAACAAACGTTCCGATAAGGTGGACAATGCCCTTGATAAGGAATATCAAGTTTGAACTTTCTGTTTTTCGATTTTGGGATTATTTTGTTCACACACTAAGATTATTCGCTAAAAACACATTTTTCGTACAGAAAGAACCTTAGAACTTGTATTTCTGGTGGAAATGGAATTTAGAAAATTTAACACGATTGTAATATTTTCCTAGTTGTTACAGCAATAAAAGAAAGCAAAAAAAATATTTGAATCTAGAAAAGTAAATTGCTGCTAATTTTTACACCACTAAAAGGGGATGAAACAAACAGATATTATATTTCTAAAGACTCAGTAAGGGGGCCGTTTGTCCCAGTGAAAGTTCAATATTTTCCTTCCTCGTCACTCCCTTATTGTTTCTTTTTATAACAAGCAAACGAGTTTGCCGTGTAGATTCATTTAGTTTCCACTATGTCTCTCTGTTTGGCAATTATTTGGAAACTCTCCAAACCCAGCAAGAAAGCTAAAAGAAAGAACTGTTACAGGAGCGAAATTAAAATTTTTTTGAATCTACACTCCTCCTGCACACCAACACACTCTTGAAATAACTGGTGATCAACTTTAATTATTTTCCTTAATTACTGTACTGGCTGTTGAAAATTGTATTTTTGTTTTAATTTAATTAATACCCAATTCCATTGTTGGTCAATTTAATAACAACCATCCCAAATGAAGGATTAAATTCATTTTAAAAATATCAATCTGGTTCTCGATCTATGCTCTGAATAGAATTGTTATTTAAAAATGGTAATTAATGGAGGTTTGGTGTATTACAGTTCCCCAAAAATTTCAGCAGTTCGAGGTTGATGTTGGATGTATGTTTGTGTGTAATGTGGCACTAGCGGATTTCACAGGGCGTATTTTTAAAAAATGTGAGAAGACATTAGAAATTCAACTACGACTAAAGGAACTAATATAATGTTTACATAATTAAAACGAGCTTAACTAAGTATAAAACTACGATAAATAAATAAATAAAAGAAGAGAGTAGAATATTTCTTGACTGTGTGAAATAAGACTGAATGTAAAAACTCACAGTATAGCTGCGTGAATATGACTGTATCTGACCAATTTTTCATTTTTGGCCAGATATTTTTATACTAAATTGGCGCATTCTAAAGGGAAGGAATTACAATATACCTGGCCAAGTGCTTTGTCTTTCACTACCTGCTCCTTATACCCTTTTTTTGCCAACCAACGTACAAATTTTCTCTAAATGATATATTTGAAATATTTAAATCTCCAGCTTCTTGTTTCCCATTACA
Organism: Triatoma infestans; assembly: GCA_011037195.1. NCBI lineage: Eukaryota > Metazoa > Arthropoda > Insecta > Hemiptera > Reduviidae > Triatoma > Triatoma infestans. The sequence goes on from JAAEAF010000482.1 coordinate 25,233, forward strand.
CATGTAATATTCAGGTAAACCGTCAAGTATGTGGCGTTTCAGTTCAGCGTCTTAGTTAGCACTATTTTAACCTTTCGCTACATGCTAAAAGGGAATTTGAAAACTTTGCGCTCGCATGATATAATTGTTTATAAACTGAAGAGGTGATATTGTTTTTTTTCCAGTACAACGAATGGCTGTTCAGATTTCTTTCAGCGCATTCTAATTAAAATGGATTTAGAAAAAGTAAAATTTTTCTGTATGCTTTCTCTCTCATTATTGATACAAATTTACATCAATGATTACTTATATACCACATTACTAGTTTTTTTGTTTTTACTTTTTTGCGTTTTTCTCAAAAATGGCTCCGACGATTTTCTTCAAAGTTGATATATCAACTACTCATACAAGGAGCTACAACTTTTAATTGAAACATTTCTCTGGGAAAATTCATTAAAGGGCAGTTTTGAGGGAGGGGTGGGGTTAGGTTTTCATTTAAAGTGCTTTTTCAGTTTGTTAGACAGTTCTGTCATCTAAATAATATTAATTAGAATTAAATATGTTTTTGAAATTCCGAGTTTGAAAAAAATCGGATAACCGGAAGTGCGTTTACTTGACCACTTTATTAAATGATTTTTTCACTTTTTCGCAATTTTCTCAAAAATGGTTCCGATGATTTTCTTGAAACTTCTTACCTAAACTAAACATACAACGATCTACAGGTCGAGAATTGGGTGGATCCAAACATGGATACATAAAGCCCATGATTTGTCAATTCAACTATGTGTAGATAATTTCAATGTAGATTCTGCTAAACATTTTGTAGCTTTGCTGACAGAAAAAATGAGAGTGATTCAGAGAGATACTTTTCCAGCTAATATGTCGGCCTCGAGGTTTCATCTCGTCTACAAGCGGCTTGATCATAGTCTGGAATATATTCGCCAATTTAGTATCACAAAGTTGGTCTGTTTTTCAGATTGAGATCTGAGATGATGGACTTCAATTATCAACCATGGAGACAAAACTTTAATTATAATTGCTCACTCTGTAATTTAAATACTAATGAAAGTGTGGCTCACTTTCTGGGTGAATGCCCGATTTTGTCGCCTTACCGTTTAGAGTGTTTTGGATCCAGAAATCTAACTCTGGATAATTTATAGCCATTCTTAATGGTGAAAATTGGAACCTTTTGTATAAATATTGTTACAAAGCGATGTCTTATAGGAAGTTTTTAGTGAGTGAATTTAATTACAACTAGATGGATACGAACAAATTTTTTACTTTGTTAGTTTGTTTAATAGCTTCATTTAATGTGATTGTATTTTTAGTTCAAAAATGAAATGTTATTTTCTTTTTTAAGCACAGTTTTTTATTATTTTTTTATTTATTTTTGGATACATTAGTTATTAGTCAACTCGACAGACGGACTATTTGTCCATTGTCTATTAATGTAAAGATTAATCATTTTTGTATTTCTTTTGATAAAAATAAAACATTATTATCTATCTATCTACAAAGATCTACAACTTTTATTTAAAACATTTCTCTGGGAAAATACATTTAAGGGCACTTTTAGGGGAGGGGTGGGGTTATCTTTTTCTCTAAAGTGCTATCATGATTGATTATACAATTCTATCATCCAAACAAAATTAATTAGAAATAAATAGATGACTAAAATTCCGAGTTTCAAAGAAATTAGTAAACCGGAAGTGCGCTTTTACTTTCAGTACCAGAAGTGCGGTTTTTTCAGTTTCAACGAATTTAGTTAAATTTGTTACACAAACTATAAAATTTGTCAATTATAATTTTGAGAACTGGAGTAAGAGAAAGTTGTGTGTGTGTTTCACACCAGATTTTTTTCTTACAAAACTAAAAAAAATAAATAAATATAGAGGTATTTCCCTTACTATGAAATGGCGTTTTGAATTGTCCTATTTCAAAAAAACAAAAACAAATTTTCAGTATGGAGATCAATTATAGTATGGAGGAATAAAATGGAATCAGTTCTCTTTCATAAAACTTTGGAGTAAATTTTGCCCCCTCTTATTTTTCGTCATTTTCTCTATCATTCCATTCTTCTACCATTTGCTTTAAAGGAATCTATATATTTAATATAGTAGCATATACGTGATTACTACACGAAAATTCCTATTCAACATTTTTTACAATCAAATAATCGATATTATTAATCGAAACAAAGTATTGAAGTGCTGAATTTCATTTTGTTAGAATGGTATAAATAATGGCGAGAGTAGGGTGTGGTGGGGTAGCTTTACTTAGCCGAATGCATTATTCAGTTGACAATGTACAAGTATATTATACTGTTAAGTTAGGACTTGTATACATTCCCTATAACAACATTACAGTACAGGATACATCAATATCCTCCATCCATATCATTATCATCAATACGAATTTATTTCCTTATCCACTACTGTCTAATGTGGAGGTTATCTGGAACTATATTGGGATATCTAAATAGAGGATTGTGCTAAAATTAAATAAAAGTTGTTTTTTTTTCAGTAAAATTTAGATTTTGATTTCAAGGAAAGTAAAGATATACTACAGATGAAGTAAATAGATAATTTTCTTCGGCTTGATAATCATAAACAGCAATAAACCCAATGTTTACCAATAGCATTGATTAAATAGAGAACAGGTAAGTCGTGGTAAGCTTCTGAATTAAATATGGACTCTTATCTATTTTTTTTATTTTTGTTGCTATTCTTGGCTTCCAATCTAAATTATTTACTTAGACCAAAAGGCGGCTCATTGATCTAGCTCGTACAATACATCGTGAAAATTGTAAATAACAACTTACGGGCATTCTTTCTTAGAAAAAGGTTTCCTAACCTATTAGTAGCCTTAAGTTCGATAGATAATACTTTATTTTACTTTGTTTTTACTTAAGAGGAAGCGTTGCGATCGAGTTAACATTTCGTGGGAAATTGGGTTATCCCCTAGGATTCATGTTTTAGGATTTCCTGAGTACGAAGAAATTATTTTTATTCAGGATTTCCTGAGTTGCGAATAGTCTTTATATGTGTTTTGAACAAATATCTCAAGCACAGACAAATTGCAGGGAACAAAAAAAAATTAAGATAAAATTCCATCGGAGATTTGGAGTTTGCCACAATAGGACAAAGCACAAGAGCAAACTACAACAAATGTCATTATATTGGCTGAGAAGTAATCCAAATTAAACGGTTCAGTTAGAAAACAGTAAAGCCGGCCATAGTAAAATGAATTCTAAACAACATAGTCAAAGTTCTAAATATGAATACCGGTAGATACGTACCTAGATTAGATTAGATTCAGTAAAGGTTGAGAACGTTTGTGGCGCCTACCAGTTAGAGTACCCTTTCAAGCCCTGGGAGCCCAGAGAGAGACTCGTGTTTTTCTATCGCGAAATTGTTAAAACCAATTTTTCTCTTACCAGATTGAAGGACATGTATCCTCCGGCCGTCTGTATTGCTTAGAGCAGCATACATATTATTACAACATAACAATGAATTTATTACAGTCTTTTGTTCTTCGAAATACATGGCTGAGATCTCCAAGGGACCGTACCTGCTACTTCTAGTACTCTCAATTTAGTTAGCTCGATTCCAGTGATTGTGCCCTCTCATGCTTTGCGAACATTTCCCAGGAAAATGGGTCTGCGTTCGCCCTGCTCACTCTCTTCCCGGATTCAACTGTGTAAATATTACCGGAAAGTAATTAGTCACATTGGTTTACTCTCTCTTTCTCTTTATCTCTCATCGTTTTCTTTAACTTTTCTCTACGGCCTCTCTGAACTTGATTTGTAGGGGAATAGGTAGTTTTCTACAAATCTGTCCCACCTTAACATTGTTGAATGTTGAGACCTAGTAAGTACCCAGCGTTTATTGCCAGCCCACTTCGTTCTGGTCTTTTGATGTGACCATGTATCTTATAGTGTCAGCAGGTACTCAATTATTGAAAATACAAGAGCTGTGTCAGCATTTGTTTGAGGGATCAGCATCCTTGAGGGACCCCACCTGGTACTTTACGTCAGATTTTTCACCCGGTATTCGGAGGAATGAAAACTAATAAACATTATTATTATATTAAAAATTATTATTATAAATTATTACATAATGAATTATAAATAAAATTAAATGGTATCTCAACTAATAGACGAAAATATAACGAGTTATACTTTATAGCGAATTATACTTTATATATAATAAAGTTTACTTCAAACAAAATGTAAAAATTTAGCAAATTTGTTTGGTTTATGTTTATTTTGACTTAGGCTGAATATATACATTCTGCTGGCGGAAGGAAGTGGCGAATGTAACCTTCAAGATTAATTTACAAACTTAATTACACCAAAAAAAAGGGCTGTGCCCTTCGGCGAATAAAAGCATTTGTATCAAAGTGCGTTTAAAGATTCTGACAAACTTTTCTACATTTCTAAATACAAACAAATTAGGAAAATAAAAAGAAAATGTTTGAAACTTATTTAAAAAAAAAAAAAAAAAATCACAATTTCGTTATTTAGGCAAAAAAGAATTCTACAAGTAAAGACATATATTCACTAAACAGAAATAGTATTTCAATTCAGCCAAATAAAAAGAATTTTATTCTGATTGTTCATTAAGCCTTTAAACTTTATTTCCGGAATGATTCGCGTTAAATTATTTCCATATAATGTAATTCTAGTTAAATAAAAGACAAAAACAAAAAAACCAATTTTATAAATGAAATGCTTTCTGTAAATCCGTGGGAAAATAGTGAAAAACCGTAATCCCAGGATGAAGAGGGCCCAGTTGGTGTTCCCATTCTGTTCTGCTCTTCTCAACTAAGTCATCTCTTAAACATTTCTGAGGGTTGGCTCCCTTTACCCCATTATCTGGCTCTTATGCTGCCTCTAATCGCCACTGTGAATTAAATTAGTCTTTAAACGTGAATCATCTCATTTCTATTCTACCAACCATACTTAATCTTCCAAATTGAAATGGAATAAATTATATCTAGCTTCCTTAGTATATTCCCGCTTAATTAGAACATGTTACAGCCTCACTACATAATTAGATATATATATAAAACTAATTCCTTAATACTATCAGACTGAATATTTCTGTTTGTTTCAGTGTTCATTCAAAATCCAAATAATGTAAACTAATTTTGCAAAATGGAGCAAATATGATTATTTCAATTCCTTTCATAGTCTTTGTAATTTCCTTATTTGATAATTTGCACTGTTTCTAATTTTCGTATACTTACGTCATAAAATAATTGTTTGATTTACAATGATTCTCATTGCCGAGGCACAAGGACATTTAAGGAAACAAAGTGGCATTTCACGACTTCTCATTGGTTCTGAGCCTTCCTGCGGCATGTCGTGCTAAACCACCTGAAAGCGAATTGAGAAATGACTTACACAAAACATACACTACTTGAAAGATTTTCTTGGAGTGGCCCTTTGTCGCACAATTTATCTACTTGGCAAAAACGTAAGGAGAGCTAAAAAAAATCATTGCCTTCGAAACAGAGGGCAAGCTGCATAGAATGGGTGACACGGCAGCTCCACTCGGTAAGAAATGTAACCTACTCGATTCCAAAAATTTGGCATCTGTAATTTGGTACCATACTCGAGATCGAAAATTTCTCTCGCACCAGCCTGGCGTTTTTTTATTGAGACAGGCTAATGTGGGCTGTCTTACGGAAGCCACAATATCTTAAGTGTGCCCATCGGTGACCTAAGTGCATTTTCTTCACTAGGAAGGCCTTGTGTTATAGATTAGATTAGATAATTCTCATTAATATCTAATCCATATAATAGCATTTAATTAATCCATAGAACAAAAGCCGCAAGACCTTCAAAGTTTCATCCTAAAATAATATTACTGAGGGCAAAGATCTTGTCTAACGATGCTGATATTAATCTAGTAAATCTCTCCAATATCCTTATCAATATGATTATATATCAAGTAACCCCTTCCTTAACAAGTTATCACTTCGACCGTAAACACATCAATCTGTTAATGTTATAAGAACAGATGTTTGAATTTGTCACGTACGTTAATACTATTCATTATTATTATTATAAATAATTTTTACAGATTGTGTTGATTAGTTTCTTGGTAGAAGAAATCTACTTCAGCATTTTGCAGACGTGTCAATTTCTATCTTCTTCAGTGCAGACAAGATATACTAAATAGGACTATTCCATGTTTGGTTTCTTACTAGTATGTAACTATTAAACCAACGAAATACTTAGTATTAAAAAGTAGTATCTTACTTACTTACTTATGATAGATTCTCCTTTCTCATACGTTTTGATCAAGGTACTTTCCCTTGACCTTTTTACGCAGTTAATTTTGTGTATAGTTGAGGGTGATGTGTCAATGTTCAACCCCCGAACCAGCAGGACCAGGGAATTTTTTTTTCTGGGTGTGCTTACTATAGATGAACTATCTTCACCGTGATTAAGGAGTTTCATTTTATCTCCATGCTGCGAGTAAGCACTCTAAGGCCATTAACTCGCTAAGTACAATGATTGCACATTTGGATACAAACAAATATTGCATGGTCCTCCCTAAGGCTCCGTGCTTAGTCCTTACCTTTTCAACGTGATAAATACTGACTCATTGTACAGGAAGCCCTACAGGAATCAATGGTGAAGTTATTACGCTAATGATCTGAATTATTATGAGCATTCCTGCCTTGGAGTTATCTCAATCGTCTATGCAGATGCTTGAGAAATGGGCAGACAAAAATGAAATGAGATTAATACAAACAAGACTGTATTTATTTTTACGCTTTCCACCAAACAGCATTCCTTGGTATAGCAACATAACTCTCTCCTGGATTAATGCAGCTGTCTATCTTGGGGTTACTTTTGATGGTAAATTGTATTTGTAAACCAAGTGAAAAATTAATTGCTAAAGGTGAAAAGCGAATCGGGCTAACTGAAACTAAGTGGGTGCCACCCAGGACGTCCTACCCTAACATACAAGTCGTACGTCCGCCCTATGCTAAAGTATGTTAGTAAAGCGATAATTTACTGCCAATGTCACTGTTTTTGCTAAACTGGATAAAGTCCAAAAGTCCAAAACTCAGCATTAAGTAGTAACAGGAGGGCCTCGTTTTACTCTGATTGCTGCAATGAAGGCGCAGACTCAATTGGAGCCCTTATGCCAGGCGTACTCAGACCACAGTCGCCTGATTTGATAAGACCTGGTGTTAAATATTGGACTCAGACTAATGAAGGCATTAAAAGACTAAAAACGCAAATGAGCTTTACACATTGGATCAATGAACTCAAGGTCCAGTTAGGAATGAATATTACTGTGCCACAATTTCTTCCTCAAGTTTCAAGTTAGATATTTCGACGCACAGAACACTTCTGATTGAACAGATTTATAAAGTAGTGACACCTACTGTGAACATGGAAGCCACCGTAACTGAAACAATTCAAGTTGGCACTCTCCCGCGAAATGGGTTAATGTATACACCGATAGCTTGGCCGCAAGGCTTCTAACAATGCGTTTTGCCACGCCCTTCAGCTTTCTGCACCTGTGGGTAGGCTGTGCTCTAATTTTGGTAATGAAGTGACTGCCATTAGGCTCGTTATGGAGGCAGCGGCTAAAGAGACTTGGAAAAAGATAGTATTGTCCCTAGCAGCGATAAAAGCTATTGTGCATCCCATCTCTAGTTGTGATGAATCCGTGTATAATAAACTATTGCAAGGACTTAGCCGACAGTCTCATCCGACAAGGTTCCTACCAAGTTCCAAGGAATCTCGAGCCATTGTGGTGTAGCCGGCAATGAACGGGCAGACAAACCTGTAAAAGAAAGTATTGTAAGCAGGAGTCGTTAGGCCAATTTTACTCCACACTCCCAAGACCCTCAGAGTAAAAGTCCAAGTGACCTGCCTACGCAGTGCGCTATAGCATGTTTCAGATTGGCCACTGACATGACTATATGCACACCTCCAATCCAAAAAGTTAGTGTAGCAGATTCTCCTATCTGTGTATTGTGCCGGATGGCCCAGATGGATGCAGACCCATTTCACATATATGCGGCATGGCAGAATCTTGAGAACCGACCTACAGAACCAAGCCACAATACACTGGGCTGCAAGACGCCGAACGGCTGAGAAGGCCGTTAATTTACTTTAAATATATATATATATAATTTCGTAAAAAATAATGGCGAATAGGAAAGTTGTCACTATGAATTTTATGGCTTTATTTATTTTGGTTTGATGAGTGATATTGATTTTCTGATCAGAGTTCTCACTCTAATACCAGTCAATGCTGAATCTTTTACAAGTTTCCAGCATCTAAACTCGAAAGGAAAGTACGTTCATGACACCTGAATGGTAGTGAAAACTCTAAAGTACGATATTCTTGACTGTATCAAACAGTTTTCTCCCAACTTATTACCTCTTTAACTAAAGTTTGTATTAAATGTACCTTATTTGTTGCTTCAAATATTTCGTTTATAACTTTATAATTAATTCATAATAAAACTATATGTTAAAGATTTTGTGAACAGAAAATATAATTTACGACCTTCCTTTTTTGCAACCGATCAATCGAGTTTCTTTAAATTTGTAATTTTTATAACACATTTAATTAACATTATATAGATGATAGAATCGTAAAAATAACTAAAATGGCATAGCATAATCCCCACCTCTCTCCCCCTCCAAACCCTTCTTAAATGAACACTCTTGGAAAATAGTTTCAAACAGAAGTGATAGGCCTCTATGTGAATTGTCAGTATACCTAGTTTAATGAAATCCAGTGGTGTCTTTATGGAGAAAATCGTAAAAAACTGGAAAAAAACTGTTCAATAAAGTCACTCTTTCGGGCAACCATTTTTCTCCGATATCCGGAAATTTGCCAACATATGTAATTCTAATTAATTTTACATACATGAAAGAATCGTACAATTAAATTAAAATAGCACTTTAAAAGAAAGCCTCTTAACAGAAGTAAGAGAAATGAAATTTGGTGTGAAATCCTTACAAGACTTTACTCCAATTAATATAATTTAATTAATAAATTCACTTAAAAACTGCAAGTTTTTCAAAGTTTTGTTAGGTTGGCCATAAAAAAGAAAGAAAAATGGTAGGTGTTACAGTGTTAATTGTATTTGAGCCTCTGTCAAAAACCAGCAAATCTTGTTGCAGTTTAAATGTAAATCCAATTGCCAGTTTGACAAAATCTCTCTAAAATCCTGTTTACCGATTGCCTTCAAATTTGAAATTCTATCAATACTTCTAATGGGAATTAATCATAATTAATTGTAGGTACTAAAGGTGGTACAATACCATCCATTGTACTGAAGTGGAAACCTCCGAAAAATTAATTTTCCCGAGAAAATGTTTCAAATAAAAATGGTGGATATTTATGTGTGCAGATAATATACGATGTTTAAAGAAAATCGTTGAAGCCGTTTCCATTTAGTAAAATAACACTTCCGATTGATGGCTTTTGCCAGAGACATTCGTGTCAGATACGGTAGTAGCACCAAAATGGAATACCAAGCTTGAGCAAACTTGCGATTTTCCGTTTTTGAGATCATTTGTTCATTCACTCATACACACGTGCACTTACACACACACACGCACAGACCATATGCTAAAAAATATTTGTTTCCTACACTGTATTTTTTCGTGATGGGGACTCCAAAATATGTATTTCTTGTGAAACACAAAGTTGAAAATCAAATTTGGTAAGACCAGCCTAGGGAAGTACGCCACGGTCTTTCAAGCTGAAGCCGTGGCGTTACAACACTGCGCTAGGAAGATTACAAGGCAAGACATTGTGGGTAGAAGAGTGGCGATATACTCCGATAGTCAGGCAGCCCTGAAGGCACTTTCATCACACCAAATAGTCTCAACACTGTTGTGGGATAGCCTATTTGCCCTAACCGAGGTGGGTACTCGGAACAAACTGACACTCGCCTGGGTGCCGGGACATGCGGGGTTTCTGGGCAATGAAAGGGCGGATACCCTAGCGAGGAAGGGTTTGCAGGATACCTTCATAGTCCCAGAACCCTTCTGCGGCTTGTCCAGGAGCCTAATTCAAACTTCTATCAAAGATTGGATAGAAGAACAGCGTCTGCTTTGATGGGAGAGAACACCAGCACTGAGGCAGGCAAAGCTCTTTATCAAGAGACATTTGTTTAAATTTACTGAGCCATACCCGAAGGGATATAAGGCTAATTGTGGGTCTACTAACAGGGCATTGTAGGCTGAACAGACACATGCACCATATACAACTTGCAGGTAGTGCGGTATGCCGATTCTGCAAGGCAGAGGAAGAAACCCCGGCGCACATCCTCTGTGAGTGCGCCGGCCTGGCCAGGACAAGGTTTCTTCAATTGGGGACAAGCAATCCTGAACGTATGAGCTTCATGACGGAGCCGCTTTCAACTTTTCTAGGACTGATGCCGAGGGCAAAGCTGGAGGTTGTGCTATAATTTAAGGGGATCCACAATAGACCTCGTCTTGTAGGTCGCAGTGGAATGAGGCTCGTTTCCCCTATTTCTAATCTAATCTACATTGTATTTTTTCGTGAAGGGAACTCCAAAATATGTATTTCTTGTGAAACTCAAATTTGAAAATCTAATGCGATCTTACTGGGGACTAAGAGAAAGTAAAATGTAATTAACGAAAAAACTTGTGAATAGAATCGTTCCATCTTCAGTGAAAATAAAGAACAAAAAATATTTGTATTCTCTCTCATTATTAATTAATTAATTCAACGGAATTAACATTTTCTAATTCAGAAGCAATTTATCTTAGGAATTATTATTATTATTTTGCAAATAACAGGCAAAACCATATAAATATGGTTTAACAAGCAAACAATATTGCTTGAAGAGTTTTATCTTGGAAGAGTCTTGGATCAAAGCACGAGCAAAACAAGTGTTTAAAAAACTCTCTTCAGATCACTTCTTTCCATTAAGAATATTAAATTCCAATCAATAATCCAAACAATACTGAACAGTTTTTAACATTTTTAACAAGGATTATTATCGTAAAGACGACACAGACTGATATAAGGCAGACAGAAAAAAAAAATAGTATTTAATATATTTTATATTCATCACCCAAACTGAATGAAAGTATTATAAAAAATATTCTGTAGAATACAAATAGAAAAATGTTACACGAGTATTTAATGTAGAGTCTTCTTGTTATATTAATAAAATCTCCATGCTGACAATGTAGGAATAAAGGAAAAAAAAAACTGTAAGAAAACATAAAATATGGAGATAAAGAAGAGGATACGATCGCTTTTTCTTTTTACTAGAGTTTCTACATGCTAGAGAGAGTAGGAAAGAGATCAAACTCTCCAATCAATTGAATGATAAGTGGGTGGCAAACAAAGTTATAAATAAACCTTCTAAGTGATATATTTTCCTTTTTAAACAAGGAAAAAGGGAAGAACATAACTAAAGAAATGTGATAAAACTTTTCTCACAAAGAATTAAACCCTTTTCATATATTTCTAAAAACAAATTAATATATCAAATTGTTTTCTATTAGAAATTTAATTTTTAATTTCTTTTATTATTGCCTTATAAGAGAAAATATTACCATCATTTCTAGGCGGAGTTTCCCGGCTAGAAATGTCATTAGTCCCTGAAAACTCTGTATTGCTAATACTGTCCACGGTATACGCACATTTCAGGAGTTCTTACCCCTCCTCGATCAGGTCCACCAAGAGCTAGCAGAAGTCGGACAAAAGCCCGGTATTCTGAAAGTTTTAGCAAGTCTTAAAGATCCACCCTTGACGAATCTAGAAACAACATAGAAGAGTTTTTAACTCTTAAAGTCATAAAGAAGGAAAACCTTTGCCAGGCCAGCTAATCCATACACTAGCTAATCGACCATTAAGAACAGGCAGCCGTTCTGACGAGCTACAAGATGAGCTACCTAACCAACCTCAACCAACGCTACAATATTACGTCACTAAGCCAAAAAATAACTCTTCCCTCGGTCCCTCTATTCTCATTTTACACTTTCTCCTAACAAAAGTTAATAAATATAAATTGTATAAAGTGCAATAGTAATTTTATGTGTTCATCATTTCACCAATCACCATTTCCTGCCATCGTTACAAATTTCTGTGATTTTTTTAATATGTTTACACACACACGCGCCCACCCACTCACCCACCCACACACCCACACACACACACACACACACACACACCTATATATACAGGGTGTCCCAAGGTGTATGGGATAACGACTTCTTTTCGGAAACTAAGATAGCTAGAAAAAAACTAAAAAATACATGTCCCCGTAGTTTTTTGTTAGAAAACCAAATTTAATTTGCAAATTTGTATTTCGCTTCCAGAAGCGAGATACAGGCACCAACTTCATTTTTTCAAATGGGGAGGTGTGGTTTTTTATTTAAGAAATAGATTCCTCTATTTTTTGTAAAAAAAATTTACTTGAACGATTTTTTTCTGTAAGTGATATTTTACAAGTTATGAATGAAAACATGATTCCTATAAGAAATTTCAAAATGATATTATAACGGTTTTTTTGATTGAATAAGAAGAAAATTACTATTTTATTATAAATTTTACTCCTCATTAATTACAGATCTTTCTCGAACTGGCCCCCCACCATTAGAGATGCATACACATGCTTTTTCCTCCCGTAAATTGGCCTTACGACCAAAGAAATACATCTCTAATGGTGGAGGCCAGTTCGAGCAACATCTGTAATTAATGAGGAGTAAAATTTATAATAAAATAGTACTTTTCTTCTTATTCAATCAAAAAACCGTTATTATATCATTTTGAAATTTCTTATAGAATCATGTTTTCATTCATAATTTTAAAATATCGCTCAAAGAAAAAAATCGTTCAAGTAAATTTTTTTACAAAAATAGAGGATCTTTTCTTAAATTTCACAAAAAAACCACAACCTCCCTATTTGAAAAATGAAGTTGGTGCCTGTATCTCGCTTCTGGAAGCGAAATACAAATTTGCAAATTAAATTTGGTTTTCTAACAAAAAACTACGGGGACATGTATTTTTTAGTTTTTTTCTAGCTATCTTAGTTTCCGAAAAGAAGTCGTTATCCCATATACCTTGGGACACCCTGTATAAAGCCGAACTAACCCTACAGGGTACAGTTTTTCTACATCAGTTTACAACGGCGTCAGCAACCGACTGCTCTCCATCTCATCACTCAGTCTAAATCTGTCGCTACCTAATTTCTATTTACGTATAAAATCCTGGCAGTTTTGTGTCTCTCTTTCATTATACCAGTGTTCAGTATTTATTCCAGTTTATTCCATCTCTTGAACCCAATCTCTCTAACTCTCTCCTTCTCATGTCCATTATATATTTGTATGAAAGTTTTTAAAATGCCTTAGTATAGAAAAAAAAAAAAAAAAAACAACTCTGTAATATGGGTAGTAGCTTGACGATAGGTGAGAGAGATGGACACATTATCGTGCACAACTTGGCAGAGTAATTTATCATCCATTAACGTCACCCATGGCGCAGAATGTTTCCTTCTTACACGCGGACGGTGACCGGCGGTAGTGAGATTAGATTTTCATCTAGACTAAAGCTGATATATATATATATATATTCATTTCTTCTTTTTTTTAACTAAAATTCACATACATAAAAGACACAAAGATAAACACAAAACGTCTTTTAGAACTGCGGCTTTTTTTGTTAATTTGAATCCTAAAAGAACACTGACAAACTTTTTATTACAAGTAACAAACTGAAAATATTAGTTTTTCTTACTTCTCCTCTAAAAGTATGGAATTTAATGGAGGAATAAAAATGAGCTGAACGTAAGTTACATAAAAAAATGAGCTGAACATAAGTTACATAAAAAAATGAGCTGATCATAACTTATGAAATAAGTTGTAGACATAATATGTTATCAAAATGTAAATACTGATGAAAAGCTAATTTTGTTAAAAAAACTAACGTAATTCAAAAAGAGAAAATTGTATTTTAAGAGTTATAACTACAAAGAAAAAAACTATTTCTTTATTTATTTTTTATAAACGATATAAATGGGAGCATTACAAGCGTGCTGCCAAATGAATGAAGGCGTCAAATGTGGGCTTGGTCAACACGATAATTCTAAACTTCTGATTAGCCTGATTGGTGTATGTGGGACATACACCCACATTTTCACACCTTCACTTCTACTGTGACTGGCTAATTATTTATATGAACAATCTAGTTAAGAATTTTTTTTAATTAATTTTCCCTTCCCAGGTATTATCAAATTATGCAATAAACTTTTTTTTATAAAGGCTAATCAGAAGTTTAGAATTATCATGTGGACCACGCCCACATTTAACACCTTCACTTCTATACTGTGATTGGCTAATTATTTATAGCTAATTATTTCTATGAAAAATCTAGTCCCTCCGTAGGTATTTTATAAATTATCAAATTGTGCAATATAAATAAAAGAAGAAGCAAAAAATCAAGTTATTTTTTAACATAATATTTACTGTGTTATAGTAATTAATGTGAGCTATAAAGAAAAAATTCAGCATTTTCATTCCAATGTTGAAAAAAGAAAGAAAAAACAGTATGAGGCAGAAATGCAAGATCCGCCATTTTGTATTTGGCCGTTTATAGGTACTAATGGAACAAAATAAAATTAATGTTAAATACCCATAAAAATTTCTCCAAGGAATTCATAGTATTTAGTCAATAAACTTTTCTTAGACCAGGAGTTTTTTGCTATTCATTATATTAATTTTATGTATGTGTCGCAATCCACGAAGTATTGAAAGCATAAAGATGGAAATCTACGCATGAGCTAATTCAATCATAATCAAATTTCTAGCAACAACATAAAAGAAAGAATCGAACATATTATTAGATGCAATTAAAGAAATGAATTATAATAAGAAGAAGCGTTTTATATATATATGAGTGCGAAAAACTACTGACTAAGTAACTATGTAAATTGGAGTAAGAGAAAGTGTGTTTCACACCAGATTTTTTTTTAAATTTAAAAATAGGGAATTTTTGAAGTATGTCCATATAAATATATAACTGTTTTAATTGAACATTACATTAAACAGCAGCATATTAAAGGAAGAAAGAGCCCATGTTAAGGAATAGTCTTATAGTTTACTATTTCCAAAGTTATTCAAGCCACAAGAATTATACAAAACTTTTAACACCCAAACATTGTAATCTAATTAGAAAGGAAACTTTTATAAAAGTAATGGAATAAATATAGAAAAACAAACTTCTACTACTAAATGGAAGTAATACTTAATTTAACAACAGTAATATCAAATAACTTAACTTTACATACAATCCAGCGGATAAACATATATGAACTTTACTTCTTATTAAGTCAAACAACTTTAAATATTTAGTTTCATTACTAGAAACAGTTCTAAATTTTGTTGGTTATATCTTTGCCTTCTAATTTGTTATTAGTTAAGAAATGTTGCTGAAGTGTAGGTCTGCAACGAAATTCTAGTTTTGTTTTTCATTATAATTTAGATAGAAACTAATCTATGTTAAGAACTTCAGTGTTCACAAATAGCTGTGATATAGCTGGGGTAATAAAATAATTACGCCTGGACGAACTTTACTGATTTTGTGGGTTTTTGACGTTCATAAGAACAAGGCTGCAGAATCTGCTTCTTTTTTTTTAAATAATTATGTGTAATGACATAGCAATGTCAAAGCCTTCACAAAATATAACAAAAGGAAAGAATAATTTATAACTAGTGGCCCCACAGCCGGCCGCTGCCTTTTCAATACAAAGGTATCAAAGACAAGCACCGATAAAGCCCTGTCTATTGAACAGAAGCCACCTGGTCTTTGAAAGTCGCCGATGGGCGACCAAATCTGGCCACTGACCTGAATCACTGGTCGCCGACCTAACCAAGGTCGCACGCTACTAGAGATGTCTTAGTGTGAGAACTTACTTACACACTTGTCAGTGTGTGAGTAAGACTAATATAAACTTCGCCCCACTGGAAGAGGGAATCATTATATCATCATTATTATATCAGTAGCCACATCATTATATCAGTATCATTTTACAGCAGCAGTTATACTTGAGTTCCGACCGCATCCTTATGCAAGGTTTTACTTATAATTATTTTTATAGTTGTGCATATTAGTTTATTTATTATAATCATTTTAAATTATTTGTTATTTAACTCTTAAAATTATTTATTTACTTTTATCAAATCATATTAATTGTAGTTACCATTAGGCTCATTCAAATTATTGTTAAAATATATTCCTTTTTTATAAATTCAGTGTTAGTAATTCAAGCAATAACTCTCTAAACTAACTTCCGCCTAATAAATACCTCTTCAAGACATCTAACTTCATACCTCAGGAATCACGACAATTGATTCCACTATATCTGGTGGCAGCGGTGGGATCCGATACATCCAATACGATACAATTGAATCCACTACATATGTAATACTACTGGGTATTTTTTTCTCATGTAAATCATGTCATGTAAACATTCATCACATTTGCTTATTGTATCTATTGTACAGTTGCGATGTCACGCAGTTGGCAGATTTTTTTTTTAGATAGGACTTGGCTAAATTAAACTGGGCCACGCTTTTGTTACAATGACAAGGGTGACTGGACAATTTTGTTGGATGAAAGGGTGAATCCAAATATTGCTGTCTGCATTTCTAAGAAATGATATAAAATAGATTTAAAGTGCTTTTTGCAATAAATTTTGTTCTGTCCGAATAGAACAAAGTAGAAGAAATTTTCATTTCAAATTTTGTTACTTTAAAATTTGGAAAAAATCTTTAGTTACTAAGTTTGGTCTTTGGGTTATCAATTGCCAAATTCTAGCAGGGATTATAAGTAAAAAAGTAAAGTAATGCCTATTTTTTCAGGCGGGCTTAATGACCAACGTTGTGGACGAGGGCGGAAGCACCTAGTTTACTGTTAACGTTTTTCATACCAATATAAAATTTAAGCAGTTATACGCTTGACTCCAACTGGGGTCCTCCCAGTTACAAGTCCATGCTCATACCACTACACTAACATCCACCCCGATTATAAGTATTAACAGTTAATGGAAATAAATATTAATTGCTAAAAATTAGAACTTTTTAGATTGCATTTTTTTTTTTTTGGATTGATAAAGTTTGAAATCTTAATAAATTAAAGTCCACAACAAGCTATTTTCTGTCTCCTATCATTTTCAGATTTTTCTGATATCATAAATGTAGAGTATAAAAATATAGCCACATTCAAATAGACATTTGGCGCTAAAAATCTACAAATATAATGCTATAACAATTAAAGGTTTCTTAAAAATTTCCAAATTTGGAGACTTTTATGTCAATTGGAATATTTTGAAACAAAAAATTTAACAGAATTTAACATCAGATACTTTTTTTTAATATATTTACATTTTTGTATTGTTAAAGAACAAAATTATTCGTTTTTGTTTTGTAAATATAAATATCATGTGTTTCTTTGTAAAGCATGATTAATTTATTTTTTATTTTAATGTTTACAATAATCTTTGACTTACGGTTGTACACAAAGAAGTAATATATAAAATGTAACCGGAAAAATGAATATTTATTAAAATGTAAAGTCATAAAAGAGGAAAAGACGAGCTATTACTTTCAGAATTTATATAACGAAATTAATTATTTTGTGTATCTTCTTGTCTCCCCCCCCCACACCAGTGGCAGGAAATCTAGGAACATTACACGGCTACAAGATTATTGCCATAAGTTTTCATTATTAATTCTTGAAACTCCTTACAACCACTCTTCCACTATTACAATAACAATTATACTTCTCCTATTTTATTTATTTTTTATTGTTATGTAATGAAAAGAACAAACAAAGCATAAATTATAAATTCAAATAAAAGCATTTAATGAAAATTGTTCATTAAAATAAATACAATAATTGTTATCTGTGTAGAATTATTAATTTATTATGTATTACAACTTTTCCTTATTAATTTATTCTTTATCGAATTTTTAATATTATTCCCTCATATTGATGATAAGAGGAAGTATTGTGATCGTAGAGATTTTTGAAATTGAGTTTTCACCGGAAATTATATATTGAGGTCCCCTGAACACGAAAAAGTTGTTTATATACAAAATTATGGCTCCCCCGAAGTACAATATATTAGATTAGATTGGGGAGGGCCATGCCTCATTCCATTGCGACTTTCATTGAGAGGTCTATTGTGGGTCCCCTGGTTTATAGCACATCCTTCAGATTCGCCCTCTTAATCAGGCCTAGCAAAGCTGAAAATGGCTCCGTCATGAAGCTCGAGGCTTTGGGATTGCTAGTCCCCAGTTGAAGAAACCTTGACCTCGCCAGGCCGATACACTCACAAACGATGTGTACCGGGGTTTCCTCCTCGGCCCTGCAGAAACGGCATAACACGTTGTCTGCAAGTAGTAAATAGTGCATGTGCCTATTCAGCCTGCAATGCCCTGTTAGTAGACCCACATTAGCCTTACATCCCTACGGCTATGGCTCAGTAGCCCCTTGGTGAATGTAGGTCTTTCAACAAAGAATTTAGCCTGCCTCTGCCCTGGCATTCTTTCCCACCATCGCAGATGCTGGCCTTCTATCCATTCCTTCTTAGAAGCGTGAATCAGGCTCCTGGGCAACCCGCAGAAGGGCACGGGGCCTATAAAGTTATCCTTCAATCCATGAAACAGTATGAGGCAGTACGATATATATTTGTCTATCTTTCTGTAAAGTCGGAGGAAGTTCAAACTTGATTTTTATTTAAGTACTAACCAGGGAATCCGACAGTAAGGTTTTCTTCTGAATCAGTCAAACGGATTACTATTTTGCTGAGTGACTTTTTCATTCCTCCTCTCCCCAACTTTCTCAAAAATGGTTCCAACAATTTGACTTCAGACTTAGAAAAAAGAACTGTAAGTTTTAATTAAAACATTTTCCAGGCAAATTCATTCAAGTATAGTTTCAGAACACCATCTATGAACTAAAATTTTTTTTTTTTTAAATATGCCAATTTATGAAGAAATCGTTCATCGGAAAATACTAATTCACTGAATGGATTTTTCAATATCTCCTCTCCAATTCAGTTTTCATCTAGATCGCGTTCACAAAGTACGCGATTTTTTATCTAAAACATTTTTTCCAACAAAATGAAGTTTTTTTGAAGGGTTCTGAGGAGCTGAAACTAAAATATTTAATACAAATATACGACCTTTCAAAAAATTTGTGAGAATTTTGTCTTTAAAAGAAATTTGTTTTCTTTTTTTTTAGATTTGTTTGTATTGCTACTTCCCTTAGCAATGTTTTTTATTGTTCTTACTCCTAGCAGGAAGAACCATTGTAATCGTGTCAAATTTCCGATATCAAGTTTTCACCGGAAATAACCGTTTTGAAGTCCCTGAGTCCAAAAAGTGTTTTTTTTTTTGCAAATGGTATGATGTGTGTGTATTGAACAGCATAGCTCAAAAACAAAAAATCGTAGAAAATTCAAACTTGATATTCCGTTTGGATATCACCATGGGATTAGACCGTACATTATCTGTCGAATTTGCTGAACCGGAAGTACCACTTTATTAGTTTTTTTTTTTAGTAATTTTCTCGAAATTGGCTATAATGATTTTCTTCAAACTTGGTATATCCACAACACATACAACGACCTACAATTTTTATTTGAAACATTTCTCCGGGAATATCACGTAAGGGCACTTTTGGGGGAGTGGCTTTTGTCCTCTAAAGTACTATTGCAGTTTATTACACAATTCTATCATCTAAATAATATTAATTTGAATTAAATATATTGTTGGAATTCCGAGTTTGAACAAAATCAGATTTTCGGAAGTGCGTTTTTACTGAAAAGCCATAATAACACCGACGAAATTCATTAAATTGAGTGTACTAACTAAAAAATTTGGGAATCACAATTTTGCAAACTAGAGTAAGAGAAAGTTGTGTGAGTGAATCACGCAAGATTTGTTTTTTGTAACAAAATGATTATAAGGTATTTTTATTTGATACATTATCAATTTATTGGAAAGATTAGATTATTGTCAATATGTTCTAAATTTCGAATAGGGAATAATTTCAATATTCTAAAGAAATAATAATCAAGTATTGAAAATCACTCGCCACGTAATGAGATTTTTTTAACTCAAATAAGATTCTAGAATCAGGGTGATTTGTTTTTTATTTTGTTGATTTCTATAAAATAAAGCTAGAAGTTATATTGTGAATTCAGCAGTATTGCCAATTCGGGAGGGTTTCAAGTTTTATTGAAAATTGGTAAAAATAAAAATAACTTCTTTGCGAAAAATGTTTGATTAACGTTGGCGAATAGAAGTGGGAAACTTTTCAACTATTTTCTTGATCTAAAAAGGAAAAACCTAATACAAGTTTTTGAAGATTCAAAAATTAAGTTTGTATTATTCCAATATTATATTATGTGATTTTATACAGTACAAAACTGGTTGCAGTGTCAAAATTGGTCAAGTAATTATATTCTAAATAATAATATAAAAGTTATGACTTTATTAAGTATTTATAATAACCCATTCCAAATATTGTCTAGTGAGTCATTCAGAAAACCTGAAGTCCATAAAACAAGGAGTAACATCCAGAAAAGTGGTTCTTGATATCTTTGGAAAAAATCATTCTTAAGATTTCTCATTTATTTTTCTTAATGAAAACTTTAGAAATGATCGCAAATATTCATATCCCATTAAGGATGGAGCTGCTGTTACAAACGGAGGTTCAGAAAGATGTATCATTTGTTTTTCACTTACGATTAAAGTTAGTATTGTGTGAAAACATTTCATAGCGATAAATTGGAGAAATGGAAAGCAAAAAAGTGCAAGATAGTAAAAAAACAAAAAAAAAAACAGAAAACTGGCAAATTGCGTAAACTGAATTTGCTCTGTGCAAGTCTGTGTTATCACACTGTCTGACAAACGCATCCTGAAGATGGGCGAACGCCCGAAACCGGTTGATGACCACAAAATGAAGCAGGCTATCACGAAATGTCTCTGATGCTTTCCAGCTCTGCTTAACCAACCACCACAACAATATTCATTCAAATATCCAGTCTTTGATTTTATGTCTTTACTTAACCTTAACTCACCTAATCCACGATATCCAGCCCAAAAAACAAATTATTATAACTATTATTCGACGGACGGAAGTCATTTTAGTGCACAATAATTATGCTTTTAAATTTAAGTCGAACAAATCGGAGTTTAAACAAGTTATCCGTCGATCTAATCATACTTGCCCTTTTGGGTTTTTTGTTGTCTCACGGTTAATGAGCAGGAAAAGAGGAGGAACTTATGGACATCATATACGGATTTGTAAACGAATAGATCCGCGGGGCACTTTACACTCTTTTTTTATATAATGCCGGGAGTCTCTCTGGGCACTACCGGCCCCCGAGCAGCACTGGACCAGCGCTCCACCATCCCGGACATCCCGGCACTTTTTCCCACATAGTATGCCATATTTAATGTATAACATTTTTTTAAACATTTAATGTATAGCTCCTTATACCGCCTATTTAGTGCGAAGTGTACTTAAAATTATCTGATCTAAATATTCCTGTTCTGAACATATGCATTCCTATTTTCCCAATTAATTTCTCTTCTTTTATTTATTATTAACGCACCGAGGGGCTTTACCTTAGATCATGCTCATACGGGCAATTTCTCTATAATGGAATATCTCCCTTCTTCCAAGAGATGCTCGGTCTACCTCGACGGTTACGTTCAAGTAACTAAAAACTTTTAGCC
The DNA here is from genome assembly GCA_011037195.1 of Triatoma infestans. Classification (NCBI taxonomy): domain Eukaryota; kingdom Metazoa; phylum Arthropoda; class Insecta; order Hemiptera; family Reduviidae; genus Triatoma; species Triatoma infestans. Next base: position 46,993 of record JAAEAF010000482.1, read on the forward strand.
GAGCAAACTTGGCTCAAGTGCAACAGATAGCCAAACAAATACCTATAGTCAGTATTTCTTTGAAATGCGGCTTTAATTTCGAGGGAAAAAAATATTGTCACATTGCTAACTAACTTATGCTGTACAGATAAAGAAATGTCATCCGTTGCTTAGATATGAATTTTTTATTTAATTTTTCTTTGTTCGATTGCTAGAATGATGACCCAAGACTGATATTTATTTTCATTTTGAGACTTCTCTCTTAGCAAGATCTTGAAACAACTTTTTTGCCGAGTCAACTCTTTCCTTTCTTGTTTATGGATGAAGCCACTGTCTTCGAGGTAGCTGTTAAATCTCAGAGTTCTTCTTATACCCTTCTCCGACCTATTAATCTCTTGGGAATAAGCCAGATCCTGATAAAGAAGAAGAGATTCATCGGCAACCTCAAAGGGAATAGTTAGGCAGAAATTTAAGCTGACTTAGAAAATAGCTAATCTCGGAGCTTCAAAAGAAGTGAAACGAAAATAAGATATGCCTAAACTTAACTGCAGGGGCAGCCGCCGACTTTAGAACTTGGCGAACTGCTTGTCTGAAATTCACAGATTAAAGATATAGCGTTGGAAATGATTGCAAAACGTTACAAAAAGTGACTGTTTTATTTACAATGAAAAAAATAATAGTCTTAAATTTCCTGCCACCTCATTATGATAATATTTCTTTAATTTACTTTAAAGTTGTAAAAAAATGATAAAAAAAAAAAAATTTTGTTTAATAAATGGAGGAGGAAGAAAAAGAAAATTAATTAAATAAAAATCCGGAGTAGACAGTTCTGTTAAGACGCCTCTAAGGACTTGGGAACGTCACTCTATCTCATACTGACTCTCTCATTCTGATCAATAAGTCTTTTCTTAAACCATTCAACGGTTTGTCTGTTCCAACAATAAGGTTTTGCACAATCTGTCAGAGTTTAATTTTTTTTTTTTCTTCTTTTTTCTATTATTTTTTTTAACTTAAATTTCTCTAGATATTCCTTTCATTGAACTTTATTTCTCCTCTAATGATTCCATATTTATTTATTTTATTTCGTATACTTATATATATATATATATATATTTATCAAATGATAAAGAAATGTCATAATTGAGTTGTAAGATTGAGGTGTAAGCTACCATGAGAAAAAAATCTTAAGTGTGAAATACTCCCGCCACTTTCTCTTACTGCAATGACATGTTTTCTTCAAATTTAGAATTATCGTAGTAGTGGGGGCATATATTGGTTTTCTTCAAATAAGCAAGTAGTAGTAGAATGTTGTAAGACATTCTGGTCCAGAAGACAGTGCCTTCAAAGATGAATTATTTACGTTGGTAGATGAGTTAGCCACACTAGCTCACTACCTTTAGAACAAGCAAATAGTCAATCTTAAGCGTCTCACATTTACCAATGTTAAACCATTCTACATTTACCACGTTATCAATCAACGACAATCATCCATCATCGCCCATCGCTCCATCGTAAACTCTACTTTATACATTCTGCTCTACTTACACAGTAAAATCATAGAATATATAATTTGTGAATTTAGGGCCGGATCGGTGTTCTCAGTTTCACCACATTCACTGTTACACTACAACCCTGGTAACATCTCAGTTTATATATGTTTTAACCAAAATGCGAAAATCTCAAATGATTGCAAGTTAAAATTCAGTGATAAGCAGAAAAATCACTTCAGAATTTTATCTTTTTAAAACCACATTTTTTTTTTTTTTAATTTAAGGCGTGTCAATATCTATGATCATTGGCGCCCGGAGCCTTCTCAATGCACTGCCGGCCTCCGGACAGTGTTTTCTCGCTACAGACAACACTGTCCACCACCGAATAGTGAGCTGTAGATGTTCATAAGAAATGAAAATCTAAGGGCAGCACTGTCGAGACTCGAATCCAGGACCTTTGTGTTGCTAGTCCAGCACGCTACAATGTTGAGCTAATCCCTTCCCCTGTTTATGTTTATAATAAGCAAATCAATTTCTCTACTTTTATTTGAAATATTTTCGTAAAATTGTGTTATATTATTTTGGAATAATATTAATAATCCGAAGAATAGAAATAAAAGTTTCTTTCTTTATAATTCTGTTCACTTTATCAATAACTATTGCTTTATACTATGTATTATATTAAAAAACTGTACAAATAATTAATGGAACTCATAAAAAGAACAGGGCCTTGATAAAACTGTGAGTCAATGGCCGAAAGATTGAAATTAAAATAACCAGAGCAATTGTAGATATGTTTTAGAAACAAGAGCCAACCCTATTTGCATTTGTTACAGACTAACAATGACCCCATTTGTGCAAGGTCAGTCACACTGGTTTAACGTTTGATCATTCAATCTGAGAATCGCAGACTGCAGCGATAAGGATGCTGTGTGGTTGTGAGTTCAACCCGCTCCTGTTTGGTTCTACTCCTTCCTTCCTTCCTTCATGTTTCTTCCCACATAATTATAGTTTAAACTATTTGCAAACAATCTACCAGGGACCTAGTCTTAGACATGATAGTTATATATTTATCTGTTCATGTCATATACAGTTTACCCATTTTAATGTTTATTTTTATTTTCTCTTAGAATTTAGGAAACTTTAATAATCTTCTATAAAGATATAAATATTGTATATAATGTGGGAAGGTTGGGTTCCTAAATGACTATAGACCGATTGATCCTTAAACAAAATTTCATTATGAATATCAATTAATACAAGAACATTATAATAAAATACAGAATATGGTTAAATTATGAAATAGAGTTACCTTAAACAAAATTCGGTTTTTATAGTCAATACAATATAATACTCGTTGAAACAACAAATGATAATTAAAACTACAGAAAATGATGGCTACTTTTTATATAAAAGTACTCTCTATAAACCATATGTTTATTTAATCGCACGTACCCAAGCGACACAGATGAAATAGGAACCTACCTTTTACATCTCCCCCCATCGGAAAGGTAGGAGCTTGCTGCTGTGCACAAAATTGGCCTGTGATCTGTGGCGGTTGCGGTTTATCTCATATATTGCGGAAGATACCCGACGCAAAATCTCAAATGGTCCTGATCGTATTGGGGCTAATTTATTCCGGTTCAGCCGACTACCTGTTTCCACATAGACCAAATCACCAACTTGGAAATCATATTCCTTTCTGTATCGGTCAATTCTGGATTTATTGAGATCATGATGTTTTTGAGAATTTTCTGCAACCTGTAATCTATCTTTTATTAAATCTTGTGGTTGGTCAAGAGACGGTGGTAGTATTGAAGATTGTTTTCCCGTAAGTAGATAGAGTGGAGAGAACTTTGTCACACTGTGAGTTGTACGATTATACTCATCTGCACATTCTCTAGCAATTTTAGACCATGGATTGTTTAGGTTCTCACTAATCTTGCAGCGAATACGATTAACCAGAGTTTGATTTAGGCGTTCATTTAGGCCGTTTGAAAAAGGACAATCCACCGCCGTGAAGAGTAATGTGACACCCCAATGGCGCAGGAAAGTTTTAAATTGTCTTAAATTAATGCCCCTATCTGCCAGGAGAATTTTCACCTTATTTTTCTCAAAAATAAGTCGTAGGAACTTAATCAAGTCCTTAGCTTCAATTTCCTCATCTAAATAATGTTCCAAATTCCGAGTTTGAAAAAAAAATCGGATGACAGGAAGTGCGTTTATTTTGCCACATTATTAAACGATTTTTTTTTTTCACTTTTTCGTGATTTTTTCAAAATTGGCTCCGACGATTTACTTGAAACTACACATACAAAGAGCTACAACTTTTATTTGATATATTTCGCTGGGAAAATTCATTTAAGGGCATTTTTAGGGGCGGGGCGGGGTTATGTTTTCCTCTAATATGCTATCATAGTTGATTATACAATTCTACCGTCCAAACAAAAATAAATTGAAAATAAATAAATGGCCGAAATTCCGAATTTCAAGAAAATTAGTAAACTGGAAGTGCGCTTTTACTGAACAGTTTTTTTTTTATTTTTCGCGATTTTTTCCATAAAAACGCCGACGGAATTTCATTAAATTTGGTGCACTGACTATAAAATTTGTCAAATATAATTTTGAGAATTGGAGTAAGTGAAAGTTGTGTGAGTGTTTCACACCAGATTTTTTTTTTATACGAATTTTGATGTATAAAAATATTAAACTCTGTTTAGCATATTTTTTATTTTCTCTATTTTCTCTTAAAATAAATGAAAGGGAGTGAGAAAGGAAAGCGACTCTATTAATTATGTATAAGGCAATTGGAGTAATTTCCCTTTGACTTCAAGGGGTTTATTGTTAAGCAGTCACTACTGTTTCTTAATAGGAAATGCTTTGTAATGCCACTTCTCTCCACCAGGCGTACTATAAGGCGTTCTGTCATTTTCTTGTATTACTTCTACGGAATAATACGATTTTTTTTCCCTTTTTTTCCTTTCTCTTACTTTTTCTAGTGTTCAGTTTGTTTTTATACCACCGCCTTTTAAACCGTCTCAAATTAATAAGCTAATTAATTAAACAAAAGAAAATCTAATGTGAATCTTGCACATGACATTCTCTTATTCAGTTAATTGAATTAAAAAATTGACTAAATATTTTTTAAATATAAATTTTGCTAATTTGCCCCAACAGAAATGTAGACACAATGTAATATGGCAAATAACGTCTCAGTTTTCTCAATATGTGGGTATAATTTTTTTTTTTTTAAAGTGATAAATTTATATTCCAAGTTTAAGAAAAGGACCTTTAGTCATATCCAAGAAAAATTTCAAAAACAAAAAAAAATCAAAACATCAGAGGACATTTTCCTTGGTAGCCTGCTTCATTTTGTGGTCATCGACCGGTTTTAGGGCGTTCGCCCATCTTCAGGATGCGTTTTTCAGGCAGTGTGACAAGCTAGACTTGCACAAAGCAAATTCAGTGCAGGCTATCATGGAAAATGTCTCTGATGCTTTCCACCTCTGCGGAACCAACCACCACAACAAACTCAAAAGCCTATTCTGTAATTATTATTATTATTATTTGTCTGTGGGGAGGGAAACCCTACGCTATCCAAAGCCTCACTGGGCCCATATAGCTACCCCAAAAAAACAACAACAAGCCGGGTCTAGAACAAAAATCCAGACCCGGATCTAATCCATCTAAGATTCACCGCAGTCCGAATAAATCGGACAATAACCTTAAGCGGAAATAGCCTAAGCTCTTCCACAGACATCCTATTCCGACCAAAGATCCTGAACCTAATTTCCTCACAACCCAAGCAATCAGTCATAAGATGGTTGGGTGTTTCCTCCTCTGTCTCACAGACTCTACAAAATGGATCCGGCATGAGCCCCATGATGTAGAGATGTCTCCTTAAACCACAATGTCCAGTAAGAGATCCAACCAGATGTCTGAGAGCGCTCCGTGAAAAACACAGCAAACGTCTCACTAATGGCCTTGTCCGGACCACCGATGAGCATTTTGGACTGCCGAAAACCAACTGAGCTCATCCATAAGGATGAATGCTGTGAAGCTGTCCATGTCTGGAAGCCTGACAGACATGTGCCAGAAGACACGCCAACAGCAGGCTCGGGACCAATGAAAGGAAGAGAGGCGCCTAATTTGGCAAACCTATCCACCTGCTCATTTCCAAAAATTCCCATGTGACCTGGCACCCATACTAGAAGCACATCCTTCTAGAGAAGAAAGCTCTTCCAGTCTTTTTGAACATTCTAACACTAACCTGGAAGTGAAGACGCATGAACTCAGCGCCTTCAACGCAGCCTGGCTGTCCGAGCAGATACAAACACCTTTTAAGTTAGTGTTACGTACCCTCTCATCCAAAACATAACACAGAATAGCATAAACCTCAGTCTGGAAGACCGTGGTCCATTCACCGAAAGATACCATCAAATGATCTCCGGTCTCAAAATAGACCGCAGCTCTAGACCTACAATCTATTCTGGAACCGTCCATGTAACACCGGATCCCCTATTCTGTAAAGTGGTACATCTGACGTTAACCAATTTGTTTTTAACTTTTGGAATTTTAACAATGCTGATCCTATATATTCCTTAATATTACATAGTTGGCAAAAACATACATAGTATTTTAGAGGGGTACTTTAAAGGAATAGTAAGTTAACGTTGCTTCTCCCACAGTAACTTTAAGAAAATTAAAGTTTCCCGAAAAAAAAAAAAATGCTACAATCAAATGTGATAGGCATCAATGAATGTAGAGTGCAGGAAGTGTAGTTTAAAGAAAAATCGGAAAAAATTACGAAAAACTGAAAAAAATAAAAAAAAGGCATTGAGTAAAGTGGCACTTCCGGTTGATGTATTCTTGCCAAAAACTTTCGTGTCATTTGAGGTGGGGTGTGGGTGGGGGGTAGTAGTATCTAAACGGAGAATCAAGTTTGAACTTCCTGTGACTTTTTGGTTTTTTATTTTATTTTTATTCTTAGAAAGAAGTGTAATTTACTTTCTCTTAATCCTAGTAAGAGTAAGTTTTGCGATCTTGTTAAATTTTCGAAGTTGATTTTTCATAGAAATACAGGTTTTGAGGCCAATCAGTTCGAAAAAAATATTTTTAGAGAATGGTCTGTGTGCGGTCTATGTGTGTTAACAAGATATGTCAAAAAAAAAGGTCAAAGGAAGAACGAACATAGTTGGTATTCCTTTTAGGTTACTACCACCGCACATGGCATGAAGGTTACTGGCAGGAATACACCAACCGGAAATGTGATTTTCATATTCTATCTGCACACAGAAATACCTAATCACTTTTATTTGAAATATTTTTCCCGGGAAAAATTGATATTTTGGATTTTTTTTTAGGGGAACAGTAGCGTTATACTTTTCTCTAAATTACCACTTCAGTATTATGTATAATTTTACCACCAACATAATATTAATACACATTAGAAACATTAACAGAATTCGAAATTTGAAGAGAATCTGTCAACCGGAAGTACGATTTTACAGAATAGGTTTTTTAAATTTTTTTTTTGAAATTTTCTCAAAACAACGATTTTTTTTATACTTAGAATGCTTGCTGCACAGATAGAAATGTAATACTTTTATCTGAAACATTTTCTAAAAAAATTAATTTTAGAAGGGTATTGGGGTTTGTCAGTTAGTTTAAAATTATATTTGCACAAGCTTTCTTAGTTTGACATAGAGCACTCCACATAAGGCCTTAGGTATACAATTAAAATCCCCACCACCATTTTTATGACCAGCCCAACTAAACAGTGTCATGTTGCAATTTTTAAAAAAAATCCTGTGATATTTATGCAATGATATTTTCACGGAAATACATATTTTCAGTTTTCTCTGAGTTTGAAAATAACGTTTTTCCCTTACTGCAATTATCACAATTCTAACTGATAATTTCTTTAGAATTATTGGTTGAAAAAATCAGTGTTCGAATTTTCATTGTTTGTTTAGTTGCCTTTAATGTTATGTAGATGACAGAATCGAAAATTATACTGAAGGACACAGTTTAATTGGCAAGTCTATTGTATTCTATTCTATTACATACCTATGGGGGCTGCCAGAGGAAAGTAGATGCACTTAGACCTCATGGGTCCATTGTGTTCACTGTTATTCATTCCTCACATCAGCTCTGTTCCATTATACCGAATCCATTAATAAATCAAGTGCCAGAAGCTTTTTCACCACCTCGCCAATGGATGGAAGAAAATGGTGTAGGTAGAAGAAAGAAGGTAAGAAATTATGTTCCAAACCTTCCAACCCATGTAGGGAATGATGAGAATGTTTATGGGCTTTTTCTCTTTCAGGAAATGGTTGTGATGGCCCACCGTCGTGGAATTGTGGGTTCATCAGAAGAGTCTAGCATGGGGTTAGAAAAGAAACAGATGAAATGCTCAGACCATACTATATGGAAGACAGATTTATGGCTGAATGTTAGAGATATTAACAATTCTAAGTTCGGCAAAAGAAATTCTGCATTAAACTTGAAAAATCATTTGTCAAAATTCCTCAGAGTAGATCTACTGCAAGCTTGTATAATGGACTTCGTGCATTTTTGGCCAAAGTAGTGAAAAAAAAGCTCTACAATCGAGACATCTGCATCCTTCTTAGCTCATTCCAACCGAGACGGGCTCATCAAGAGTAACGTGGCGGGCCGCTTTTTAGCAATATCGTCCCAGTACTGGATGCGGGTACGTTATGTTATGAACAAATTTTTCAAATGATAGAATAAAATGGGATAAGATACCTATGGTTCAGAAACCTGGACTAGGTTATGATCAACTGTGGCATGCCACTGAGATGGATTTCTGGAGAAGATACTTGTGGAAAACCAGGACAGACAAACTTAGAAATAACATATTAAGGGAAAGAATAGGTATCCAATCATCCTGCGAATGATGTAATTGTCTGCAATAAGTTAGAAATGGTTTTTGTACCTACTGTGAATGGACAACATCAGATGGCCGCGGAGGATAGGCGGAAGAAGAAAACGTACACAATGGTACGAGAATATAATTGAGGAGATGAACAGTTAAGGAAAGGAGATTGGGAAAACACGGAGTATTGGAGATATCCAGCTCGAAGATTAGATGGAGGCAACGCCTGAAGATGGGATAAAGCCTGTCAAAAACAGAATGCTCTTTATATAGACAAGGTGCTAGCCTACCATATAAGCCCCAACCTGGAGGACCAGTGCTCTTATTTTAGGGTATAGCCTTCTTCTAGATAGACAATCTTCATCTCTACTTTTAGGTAGAGTTCTGTCTACCCATCTACCCACACAACATGCTTACTTAAATGGCGGCACTCTCTCAACATAACACAGCTTTGTCACCGGGTATTTAATGAGAAAGCTCGCGCCACTGACCATGTGCTTATAACCTGGTAAACGTCCGGACCTGTTTATTTGGATTCCCCCCCTTATTCGCAGCTGGCCTACTACATATATATGTAGGTCATTCCATTATCCGCCATTTATTAAATTTTCTCAATTTAAAAATCATTAAATAAGTGAATATTGTATACTGAATCAAATACAGTATGCCTCAGCAAAATTAAATATTTTTTTTGCTACGCTAAACCATTGCTATAAATTGTCTGCAGATTATAGTTTCATAAGACTATGATTTAGTTAGCTATAATATTCTATTGTTGATGCAAATACACAGAGACACTGTGATGCCCAGCCACCCAATAGCAAGCTGTCTTGTTTACAATTTATTTATAGTTCATGTCTAGTATGCATTGTACAATTTTTATTCCGTTATTTTTTTTGTTTGGCGTAAAGATACGTTCTATTTTATCTCAGTTTTCTCATTCTCTGTTATGATGTTAGCAGTGGATAAAAAATCATGTTTTCTTTCTTTTTGTTTTCTTTTTGCATTCAAATATTAAAATAATTTTTCTTTCAAGTATCTTGTTTTCACTGCTATGAGAGCGTGGAAAAATAGAGAAATAACAATAGTTTACTAAAAAGTGATGGATATATATTTGTTAGCTCTTCATTTCTCTTTTCTCTCTCTCTATGTATATATATATATATATCCATGTATGTTTGTGTTTGTATATGTTTATTATACGATAAGGTAAATAAAGGAAAGTGACGTCCTCGCTAGAGGAGACACTACAGGAGAGAATTCAGTAACATATTGAAGTGTGTTGTAGCACAGAGCATCCTTCTGAACGTGTTATTGTAACACCGGCCTTCTATTTCCAGCAATACAGAAACCAGACAATACTCTCTGCTATCAGTATTTCTCTTTGGATACGATCACCAAACTTCTCGCTGACTTTCTCACTTGATTCTATTATTTTATTTGGGATATATATATATATTACTTTCTACCCTCTCTCTTAAAATATTTTTTTTTTTTTTTTTAGCAAATCCTGTTTCGCCAATGGCAGCTAGCAGCTTGTTAGTTTTTTCATTTTCTTTTTAAGTGGAAAAAATACGAACTTATGAAAAATTGTCAAAATGATGATTTCATTGGAAATATATGTTTGAATACCTCTTGAGTATTGAAACAAAATTTTTTGTATGGAAAAAATTCTGGAAATATTCCAGACGATTTTATGTTACATTTAATTAAGTGAATAAATTTTTAATCAAACCGAACTAGATTTTTTGAACTAAATATTTAATTGCCTTAAAATATTATACAGGTGAGAAGATAGGCGGAACCTAAACTAATTATAATAAAATTATTATAATTTTGAGAAAAGCGTAACACTATAGCATCTCACAAACACACACACAATAAAAAATCAAGATGCCTTGGGAGTTAATCCCTCATAGCATGCATCTTTTTATTAATTCTAACTGGTTTCAGATTTTCATCATCTTATCATCAAAGTGACTCGAGTTCATCAAGTTAGTCGAGAATTAAAAATGTTTCTTTCATAATACGCCCAGTAACATCAAGAAAGCAAACATGTAAAGAGGCAAGAGAATAATCTCAAACCTCTCCTCTCGCGGAGTGGTTGAGTGGTAATAAGACCTTAGAAAGAATGACAGGTTCAGGGCGGCCATCATGTAACGTTGATGAGGCATCTCGGGAAAGCTGTCGAATCAAATCCAACCACAAGCACTCCGTGTACTTGCTGCAGAACTGACAGTGTCTAAAGACACCGTTAGTCTTTCCATACTATAGGACATAAAAAGGAGATTTACATTGAGGAATATGTGGTTGGGTCCTCAACAACTCTGATTTTATCCTTCATTTTGTTTGGTCTGACGGTTTCAGATTCTCATATTCGGCAGAGTATATTAGCTATTAGGTTTGTGTGGGAGAGTTGACTTCAACTTTAAGTTTGTTGCTAGGCAACACAGTGATATTTTCTCGATAATTACACCATCATAACAGAATGGTGTTTGGCAGAAACATAAAAGTTGAAGTCAACTAGAGCATATAGACAAACTCAAAAATCGGTCAGAACCAACAGAATGATGCATGCTACGAGGAATGAAATACTAGATTGCATTTAAGAATTGTAACTTAATAGTAAAGTAAGATGTTCAGTGTAAATTACATTGATTTTCACCAAAGAAGGGAATTGAAGTCTGCGTGGTTTTGATCTAACCTCAAACAGGTTAACTGAAATTTGAGAATTATATCTTAATTCTGTATTTATTACGTATAATAATTAAATAAGGATTTTATTTAGATATCATTATAAATTGAATTCTGAATGATATTTTTTAAAATTAATTTGATACTTTATATGGAGCGGTGTTATTCACTTGATCTACGAAGAATTGAATATTTAGAAAAGTAAAAAAAAAAAAAATATATATAATTATCTACAGCCAGTACAGTAATTAAGGAAAATAATTAAAGTTGATCACCAGTTATTTCAAGAGTGTGTTGGTGTGCAGGAGGAGTGTAGATTAAAAAATTTTTAATTTCGCTCCTGTGACAGTTCTTTCTTTTAGCTTTCTTGCTGGGCATGGAGACTTTCCAAATAATTGCCAAACAGAAGAGACATGGTGGCAACTAAATGAATCTACACGGCAAACTCGTTTGCTTGCTATAAAAAGAAACAATAGACGATGACGTGGAAGGAAAATATTGAATTTTCACTGGGACAAGGGGCCCCCTTCCTAAGGGTGTAGGTATATGAATATTTCAGTTTTGTTTTGTCTCCTTTAAGAAATATAAAAATCAGCAATTATTTTACTTTTATATAAACGTTCTAATATTTTTTACTCTCTGTTACTATTTTAATAAGAGGAAGTGTTGCCGTATTTCAAACTTTCTAAAATGAATTTTCACCGGAAATAACACAGAAAAATTGCAGGACGTTACACTTCGCCACGGAGATTTTTTCCAAAACCCAATTACTGGAAATGCGATTTTGCTGGACAATATTTTCACTTTTTTAGCAATGTTTCCAACGATTTTTTTATACACCTTGCATATTAACTGTACATTTATGGGGCCTCATCACTTATAATATGAAAAATTTTCCGCGAAAATTGATATTAAGAGGTTTTGGGAGGGAGTACAATGCCTAAACTTTCCTGTAAAGGGTCTGTTTCGGTAAAATGTATGTTTCTGTTTTTTTTTAATACGTTTGGAAGGTCTTTAGAAGCATTGCTAAGATCGGTTAATCGCTGATCTGCTTTAAATCAGTGTTTTTACTTTTTCTTACTCCTAGAAAGAGGAAGTATTGTAATCGTGTCAAATTTCCAATATCGAGTTTTAACCGGAAATATCCCGTTTTGAGGTCTCCTGACTCCAAAAAAGTGGCTTTTAGCAAATGGTCTGTGACAGCATAGCTCAAAAATTTAAAATCGTAGAAAGTTTAAAGTTGATATTATTTTTCGGTATCACCATGAGATCTGACAGTTCGTAATCAGTCAAAACTCCTCAACCGGCAGTACCACTTTACTAGTTGTTTTTTTTTTACTTTTTTGCGATTTTCTCAAAAATGGCTCCGAGATTTTCTTAAAACTTCCTATATAAACTAAGTATACAAAAATCTACAACTTTTATTTAAAACATTTCTCTGGGAAAATTCATTTAAGGGCACTTTTGGAGGAGGGGAGGGGTTATGTTTTTCTCTAAAGTGCTGTCATAGTTGATTATACAATTCTATCATGCAAACAAAATTAATTAGAAATCAATAGATGGCCAAAATTCCAAGTTTTAAGGAAATTAGTTAAGGAAAGTAAGGAAATAAAGTGTGCTTTTACTGAAGTTTTTTTCAGTTTTCGACGAATTTCATTAAATTTGTTACACAAACTATAAAATTTGTCAATTATAATTTTGAGAACTGGAATAAGAGAAAGTTTGTGAGTGTTTCACACCAGTTTTTTTTTTAAATATTTGGTTTTTCCCTACACTTTTATTTGAAAAAGATTTTTTCAGAACAACTGTTTTTTGAAGAGTTCTGCGGCGGAGATCATTACGGGCTGACTGTTAGATGTGTTGGGAATGATATAAGCGCTGCCTGGTGATTATATTTAGAACTGTGTGTTAATTTGTAGAAGTAAATGGTGGAATTTGAAATAATAACATGCCGGAAGAAACAACTATATCTTATTTGAAGAGTTACATAAGATTTTTTTTTTAACTTCAACCCTCAAAATATCCATTCTCTGAGTTTATTACAGTATACGTATTTATTTCGTTTCGTTTAGTTTCGTTTAGTTGAGTATTTAGTTGGATAATCAGCGTGCGCAGTGAGAGCGCTAATTTCAATTGTATCATATTTTTCGCTGCTCAATCAGATTTACCTTTTCAATTTAACGCAAAAGACCATTTACACACTCAAACATATATTGAGATATTTCTTCATTTTAAGATAAAAACCACTGATTACACCACTTTCTGGTAAAAAAGTTTTCCATATTTTCACTCCCGCATTTTTGTAAGATTTTTGAAATTGAGTTTTCGATAAACATGTTTTGGGTTCTCCTAAGTACCTGAGTATGAAGAAGTGTTTGAAGAAATTGGTCAGCATAATTCATAATTCAAAAATGAAAAATCGCAAAAAGTTGAAACGATAATGGTATGGGTCAAAAAGATTTCGATTAAAATTGCTCAAAGGAAGTAGGTACTTTATCTTACGTAATAGATTTTTCAGTTTTGCTTTTTTTTTTTTTAACACAATTATCTAAATTAATGGCTCCAACAATTTTCTTTAAACTTGTTTAAACATTATACATATGAAGAGCTACAACTTTTATTCGAAAAATTTGTCCGGGAAAATTCATTTCAGTGGGGTTTAGGGAGAGGCGTGAAGTTTGACTTTCCACTAAACTACCATTTTTCTTTATATTATACAATTTTTATGTCTATAAAATAATAATAAGAACCAAAGTGTGTTAAAGAAAATCAATTGACCGACTCTACTGAAGTTTTTGTTTCCGTTTCTTACGATATATTTCCGTTTCTATAAACACGTAATACTAATTACACTTATTTGTTCTGAGAAAATGATTGTTTGGAGGTTTCGGGGGGAAGCTGGAAGGTCTCGGCTTAATTCAAAAGTGACCTTTTATTGTAGTTTAAGTTCACGCACACCTATTGAAGTCGCCAAACATTTAATAAAAATGTCAAACAGTTCGAAAAAATTTGCGCGTTATAACTATGTAAATTTCAGTAAGAAAAATTCGTATGAGTGTTTCACATCAGATTTTCTTTTTTTTAAGATTATTTAATTTTATTATATCTGATAATAAACTGACTCTAGGAAAAATAAAAGGCGACTTTATATCGCATTGCTCGTACCAATTTGGAATGATGGACTAGAACTTCCATGGAACTGCAAAACGAAATAATTTCAATAGACTCCAAACTCTCCAATCCAAGATCCTGACGTCATATCATCAATGCTCCATTTTACCTCTCGAGCAAAACAATCCATACTGACCTGAAGACCTGATGACCTGATTCCATTTATACACTTGCAAAATCCAGATATCTCAAATTTCTAAAGTAATTTCTCGCCTTCTATCTATCTAAACCTCTGGTTCACATTCTCACATTTACTTCCGGGTAATCCACCAATCACGCCACTCTTTTTTATGTACATTTATGTACTTTTACTTGTTACAACTACATAGCATGTAGTTGTAAAATTCTAAATAAAAAGAAAAAAAAGTAATAATAACTGATAATAATTGATTTCAACTTATAATTTAATTACAAATTTTTTAATTCATAACTTTTTTTCTTTTTTTTTTAAACAGATCCATAAAAGGATGAATGAAGGAGATGATGAAAATTGGAAAAATACTGTAAGAAGTTGAACTCTCTGCTAGATACTAGAGCACATGAATCTTTAAGGAACTAGACTTTTTGAAGAAAATTTGTGCAACGTTATCAGGTAAAATAATCTTTTGTTTGTTTTAAAATTTATTATATTAAACTTTTGTGTTTATTATAGTCTTGCAAATTGACTTTTGCACTTTTTATAATTTTAATCTAATGCTGTTTTTGCAAAGTTTGAGATTAATTTTGATTAAATTAACACTAACAACGTATTTCTCTCACGACAATTTAAAGTTCAAAAATTCTGGAACATAAATATGTGGGAATCATCTTAAAATATGGTTTTATATTGCGTCGTGCCTAGAGCGGCCCAATATATTGCGAAATCTTACGCTGTATGTTCTTTTTCCTCAAACTAGTGTAAGATGAATGAACTAAAAAGTATTCGAAGTACAGGATCTTCAAAAGTAGAGTTTATATTGCAAATAATAAATGTTTTAAGCTATCCCGGCTTTTAAAATGTCTTTTCCCTTAAGTGTCTGTGAGTGAGAATGTGTCCATTACGTAATTTTCAGAAAAAAAAAAGAGAAAGTAATATTCGGTGTTAAAGACACACGACTTCCGGTCAACTGATTTTCTTTAAACTTTGGAATTTTCGCCAACATATTTAATTCTTATTAATATTGTGCTTTCGGCCCTCTGCCCTCTTAGGGCTCCCAGAATATTTCGAGGAGTTACAGGTGAAAATCCCGGGGGGGGGACGACACGGCATAGAAGAAAGCAGTGTTGTAGAGAATATTTTCAGTGAGTCATATCAGTGGCAAATGATCGAAAAACATAGAAATATAGTACAGGAGTTTTGAAATAACGCAGCTTTCGATGTTTTATGAAGTTTTCCCAGCATTTTCTGTTGAATTCTACCACCACCTGAATACCTTATTTTTACATTCCGCGCTCGTATGGAAGTATCAGAAACGCTTCCAATTCAGTCGGGTGAATTAGTCAATCAGGCAATCACGAAATCGCCTCAATCTAACTTGACAGGTTATTAAGGAATTGACAAGATATTATTATTATTAATAGAATTCACAGGATAGTGAAGGTTATCCTTCACTTTGATAGAACCTTGTTTCTTGATAAAACTTGTTCCTGTTCATGAGTTCACAAGGATAACAAAAAAAAACTTAATTCCGTAAATGTAATTACGAGTATATGCATTTATAATATGATCTGCATGCTAGAGAGTGTGAGTAAAGTGTGGTCATTTCCAAGCAACATATTTTATTAATATTTGATGACAGATGACCAGGTGGGAGTAAAAGCAAGCAGTGGCGCTATATGCGTCATGCAGGAGCGCTATATGCATGGGGGCGGGGCACACGGAAAAAACAAGGTCAAGAGAGAAATCACAGTTGGAAAAAGGTTGAGAAACTTGGTGTAAAGTTTTGAGTGGCCATCGTCCAGTTGCGCGTTGCATGTAATTACCAGGCTGTTCTGCCCTTCTTATACTTTTCCTTTTCCTCTCGATCGGATAGTACTTTTAAGGGTTTTCTCATGAATCCAATGTTCCCATCCTAACTCAACCTGTATTTCTATAAAAAATGGGGTATGCAATTCTTATAGGCCTATATGTTTCTTTTATGAACAGGGGAATTGGCAATACAAATATGTCAAAATTTATGTCATTTTTATTACATTTTATTAAACATGAAGTATAAATAAACTTTATAATTGAGTTTGAAATCATGGTCGATTTCTGGTCTTTTAAATAGTATTACCATCCTAAATTCTTTGACGAACAACATAACCTACTTACTGTATCAGATAATTCTATCATAAAAAAGGAAAAACAAAATTATATATTAAAAATGAATAATATAGCAACTTTAGGGTTTGTGACAAAATTATCTACAAATTCTCGAAGAAACATTTTGAGGTTAATATTTATGAAGGAAAGTTATATATAGAAAAACTATTTTCATTTTCACAAGTTATATAGACGATCTTTTTTTTCTTTTTCTTTATTGGATAAAGTGCTACTTTGTAAGTTGCAGAATAAGTTTGAAACATTGGCCTATTTTATTATTTTATGGTCACCAGTTTTCTTTTTTATATTATCTTATTGTATCTATCTATTCTGCCGTTGTTATATTAACGGATTTCCTATTACGATGAGCAATTTGTTTATTGGTCTAATTTGTAGATTTTTTAAGTAGAGTTTTGAAAAATTGAATAAAAAGGGAGGAATACCGATTAAATGGAGGAAATAAATGGAACAGATATTTCTTAAAGATTAAATTTTTTAACACAGGTCTTTAAAACTTTTGAGTTTTCACCAGAAAAATGCATGTGTTGAGGTTCCCTGAGTAAGAAAAAAGAGTAAGAGTTTTGTGTGTGTGTAAACAATATATCTCGAAAACGAAAAAATTTGGGGGAGCTCAAGTTCCATGTTCCGTTTAATATCACCATCGCTTCTGAAACGGAAGTTTTCGTTAAAAAAAAAAAAAAAAAAATCAAACATGAAGTGCCACTTTACTGAATGATTCACTTCATTTCATTTTTCTCTGGTTGTTCACGTATAGCTCTAGTTACCAAGTGCGGAGTGTTAAGGCAACTTAGATTATATCGTTAGACTAAACATTAATTTATGTTCTACATAATTGAATTTATATTGTATTTATAGTTTGGGGGGGGGGATGCGCATCGACTGCCTTGGCCATTAGCGTCCCTTGAACATTATTTCTCTCTCTATCCGTGGCCTCACGAGCTGGGATGGCACATGTTAATCTTATTTGGCATCCACCACAGTACTTTCCACAGCAAGGTAGGGTGGGGCCTTAGATTAAGGCGATTCTTTCCACACATCCCCTCTTATACCATCAAAATAATCGACGAGGGGGAGCGTGGAATCTTGTTTGTGCCATCTCTTATCCTATTAAATCCGTATATTTATGCAAAACCAAAAGCATTTTTATTTTATTTTATTTAATTAGACACATATTACATCAACTTAGTATATAAGTAACATTAACCTAAGGAGGCTATCTAATGTATTAGCTAATTTGGGTGTGCAGTACTTTTAACAAATATTCCTGCACACCTTTAATGGACTTATCCTTCAATAAACTAAACCTAATGGGGTTGAAATACTTTTATAAATTTTCTTTCAACCCCAATATGCAACCTATTCTAATCATTCACTTCAACATTCTCGCCAATAAGTACATTCACTCTAATAAATTTATTCACGCTAATAAATACATTCACACTAATAAATGCATTCATGCTAATAATAACCTTTCCCAACACCCACTAATAATGCATTGCAATGCTAATAAATATTCACACTGAATAAATGCATCATGCTAATAAGACATTCACACTTAATAAATGCACTTCATGCTAATAAATACTTTCACACTAATAATGTAAAAAACATCACTAATAAATACATTCACGCTAATAAATACATTCACACTAATAAATGCATTCATGCTAATAAATACATTCACTCTAATAAATACATTCACGCTAATAAATACATTCACACTAATAAATACATTCACACTAATAAATGCATTCATGCTAATAAATACTCACACTAATAAATATATTCACGCTAATAAATACATTCACGCTAGTAAATACATTCACACTAATAAATACATTAATAATTGTATTTATAGTTAATAATAATTTTACGAAATAGTTCTAAATTTAGTACAAGTTCGTTATATATTGCTAAGATATGAACTTCGTAGAACTTACATTAATTTTCAAATATTCAAAAGAATTGGCGGAATATTTATTTTGCCGTGAGTTTACACAAAATGAGTAAAACATATTGCTTCAAAATGAGTAAAACATATTGCTTCAAAATGAGTAAAACATATTGCTCATCACAAGGAGTAAACCATATTGGCTTCATAAATGATAAACAATTGCTTCAAAATGAGTAAAACATATTGCTTCAAAATGAGTAAAACATATGGCTTCAAAATGAGTAAAACATATTGCTTCAAAATGAGTAAAACATATTGCTTCAAAATGAGTAAAACATATTGCTTCAAAAGCGTGCTTCAATCGCCTTGTGGCCTTAATACGTAGATAGCTCACAAATTCCATTTAATTGAACATCTTTCTTGCAAGTAAAGTAGGAGCTATAAATTTTCGAGAATTATAAGATCATCGTAAAGTAATTAACAATAAAAAAAAAATGTTATTCCTGAAGACGTAGAATGCCTCTCCGTAAATTCTTTTTTTTTTTTTTTTTTTTTTTTTTTTTTTTTTTTTAATTTTCTCGGACCTATAAATTTTTTATTTTTTTGGTTTTTGACTTTTATATCTACCGCTCACGAATACATTAAAGTTGCGTGATAATATGTGAGTTTTTTTCTTTACAGCTTTTCGATATCTTCTTCAACTATATAATCAAAATAAATGTACCATAAATAAAATATGTATCAAATAAAAATAAAATATGTACCAAAATAAATAAATATAAAATATGTACCAAAAATGTATGATAAATGTATCATACTTATTTGATAAAAAATTTATTTTTCTATTACTTAAGTAAATCATTTTTAAATTGAACTCATGTTATAAAAAAAATAAAATATTTTAAAAGCAATCTATTTGATTGGATTAAATTTTATGAAATATTGGAGATTAGTGTATATCCACCGCTTTAGAAATAGATAAACATCCAATCATGAAAATTCAAAATGCCTATTTTAGTAAATATTTAGCAACAAAACTGTGAAAACAGTACCATAGTATTGTTTTATATGGTCGCTATAGGATGTGTCATGCCATAGAGAGGTCATGTCTGACGGCTTAAACAAACATATCTACCATTCTATTCTCCGCCAGCTACATATATTTTCCAGGGACTCAAAAAGATAACCTCTCTTTACCGATTGGGTTATGTTCAACTAACACGGCCATAGAAAACGATATATATCCTATTGTTTTAGCGCTAATAAATTCCTCAAACATAACTTCCCTTACAAGGCAGAAAAAAAAATACAAACAAACATAAAAACTATGGTTTTTTAATGTTCTGCCAACATTAAATGAAAATCGTTATACTTAATGGTTTCTTCCGTTTAAATTATCCTCAATTCTTTGTGGGTTTATGTTATTTAATTTTTAATTTTTTTTTTTAATTTCATTGCAATTGCTGAAGACATAATGTTCCTGTAAAGTTTGTGGTTGGCAACCATTAAATCCAGTAAAGCTCACAAAGCTGAACACATAAAGTTTTTAGTGTTAGTTCCCTATAATAACAATTGGCTTTAACCATAAATAAAAGCTCTTTACTTAATAGCCTGGGCTAATACAGTCATTTTTTTCTTCGTTTAATGATAACAAAACCGTTTTTTTTTTATATATAATTTGGTTTAATGGAAAAATATTAATAAAAATAACCTTATCCACAGTTCTGTGAAAGATATCCCCTTAAAGACTGTTGTAAAAGATGGCCACTTTTAAAAGAAGTGTGTTTAAATGGACGACACTATAGTAGTATCTTCTCACTACATCTTCTACTAGGCAGTAGCCGGAAGTGACGTTAACAATTTACTGTCAGCATTTAATGCTCTCCTACTCAATAGATTTAAAGCTATAGCTTAATTGAAACTTTCCCAAGGTGGTTCCTTCTTGTATGTATTCAATTTAATGGAAATGATCACTAAAGTTTTTATTGAATTCCAATAGACACTTTTCCTCTTATTTAAACATTTTCAACATAAATCTGTGAACATTCTGTTTATTTATACAATAACCTATATATTGCCCATTCCCTTTTATACTCTTTCTTACTGCTGTTTTTTATTATTATTATTTTATTCAATTTCAATAAACAATCCTCTTATTTAAATATTTTCAACATAAATTTGTGAACATTCTGTTTATTTATACAATAACCTATATATTGCCCATTCCCTTTTATACTCTTTCTTACTGCTATATTTATTATTATTATTATTTTATTCAATTTCAATAAACAATCCTCTTATTTAAATATTTTCAACATAAATTTGTGAACATTCTGTTTATTTATACAATAACCTATATATTGCCCATTCCATTTTATACTCTTTCTTACTGCTGTTTTTTATTATTATTATTTTATTCAATTTCAATAAACAATCCTCTTATTTAAACATTTTCGATATAAAATTGTTCACACATACACAAAAACATACACACTGATCATTTGCTAAAAACTTTTTTTTTCATACTCAGATGACGTCATAACATATATTTCTGGTGAAAATTTCGATCTCAATTATTCCTCTTTCCTAGATAGATAAATAGATAAAAAGCTTTATTACAGATATACATAAGGATGTACAATAATAATTCATAGAAATGCTAATGTACATTACCATTATAACCTTTCTACACTGTTTATATAACGATTTTTTGGGATAAGGCGAGGAACAATATGCAAGGAAAAAGGGAAATCTGCAGCTTTAGGAAAATGTTAAGAGAGGATGTGTTTCAGTCTTTTATACCTGTAATGTATGGAGGGATCGTGGGTTGCTATTTCGCGGCAGAGTGGATTGGGATGACAGTCCTAGAGTGGAGATTCAGGAGACTATTTTGGTGATGTTAATGTTACTAGTCAGGATCCAGCGTAAAGTAACGTCGGTCTGATGACGACTTTATAAGTAGGAGGTCATTTTTGAGTCGCGTTAATAACGGGAAGAGTAGTCTTATAGTCATTTTTCCAGAATTCACTCTGTCCTGCACATGGGTCGTGAAGTTCAATTTGTTGTCCAGAGTTATTCCGAAGTACTTGACGTTGTTAGTTGTTAGTAGAGGTACTACGCGCTGTGCACACGCATACTTTGCTAGACGAAGTTAGTGACGTTGTTAGGGATCACACTATTGTTGTGTTTAATTTGTCTGTTGATTGTAGGTCTACGTTTAGTAAACAGTATGGCGTTTGTTTTGTCATGATTTATTTTCATTTTCCATTTTGTGCAACATTTTGACATTTTGTTTATTGCAGATGTAAGGCTGTTAGTAATAGTATCAGTTCTCCATGATGAGGTTGATAAGAGGGGATTTAGGAAGAGGATTAATGTAGCCTTCCCAAGAAAAAATAATAGCAAAGTTTAATAAAGGAATTTTCATATAAAACTGTGGGCAGTGCAGTTAGAAAAGATAAGAAAATGTATGAAGAAAAGATGCAGAAAGGTATGAATGTTCCACGCTATATATGTTTACATTGATTTCCTTGTCTATTTTTATGTATCTGCGAACAGCCATTTTTTTTTTTAAGAACCAAAAAAACACAAAAGAAAACAAAAAAAAAACTTCAGAAAAAAACGCTCCATAGAATTTTCTGGAATTTCGATCAGGTTATAATGTACCTATATCAACTACAGTATAGTTATTGACAAATTTTTGATTGCCTGAAAAAGGTATATAAGATATAGGGCACATTAGTTCATTAATTACTGGCAGGCGTTTCAATATCTATGGTCATTGGCGCCTACAGCCTTCTCAGTGCGCTGCAGGCCTTTGAACAGTGTTCTCTCGAGATAAAAATAATTAAAAACAAAAGTAATAAAGCTTTATAAAGATGTTGGGGGAGGGGGCAGGGAAAACAAATCTTTGAAAGGAATAAAAACTGGTAGAAATCAATAAAGTGTATAAGAATTGCTGCCGCCACAATAGGTTGGATAAGAATGGTAGAGTATATTGGAGATCTAAGGCTTTTAAAAATAGAACTCAACAACCTCCAGAGAGAGACAGAGTGAGAGTGAGTAAGGACGAGAGAGGGTAGCCAAGTAAGGCAGAGAAGAAAATGAACGCTGTACGATTACCTTAAAAGGTTCATCTCTTATAATGAGCACAGTTTTCTTTATAATTAAAATGTTTTAGGCCGATATAGTAATCATCTAAATTAAAAAAAAATAATGATC
Organism: Triatoma infestans; assembly: GCA_011037195.1. Taxonomy (NCBI): domain Eukaryota; kingdom Metazoa; phylum Arthropoda; class Insecta; order Hemiptera; family Reduviidae; genus Triatoma; species Triatoma infestans. The sequence goes on from JAAEAF010000482.1 coordinate 69,645, forward strand.
ATTACTTGTACACATGGATTAAATTAGTAACCCACAATAACTAAGTAATGATACAGAGTTTTTCATCGTTGATAATAATTCTAAATAATTTTGTTTAATAGTTATTTAGTATACGTAAATATCCATTAGAAACGATGTTGGGAATCCCAAATTTGAAGAAAATCTGCTAATCGATTTTATAGATTAGGTTTTTGATTTTTTTTGCATTTCTCTTGAAAATTACAATAACGATTTCCTTTAAGCTTCGCATATTATCTGCATGGATAGAAACCTATCACTTTTATTTGAAACATTAAATAAAAAAATAAAAATTATTTTTAGATAATCCTGCAGAATTTTGTGATGTTAAATTTTTTGATGTTATGTGCGTGATTGGTTCAGATTTATTGGCATACATTTCTGGACTACAATATTGGATTAAATCACTTCATGAAAATAATTACAAAAAAAAAAAAATAAGAATAATATTTTAAAAGACTAAGTTAACTGTACAATATAACACGATTTCCAATGGTACAACGCTAAGAAAAAGCGTTAATAATATGTTTAACTAGGTGTGTGGTTGGTTGCTCTTTCCATATTATCTAATGTCAGTGCTTGAAAATAGTATGTCAATATTTGACATTTATCTCTGACAATATATCTTATTTCCTTATTTGTATTAGTAATTTAGAAATATGGAAAAAGATCAACTAATATTGACCCTTTTATAACAATTTCCAAGCTGAAGGATACGTCTTTCTTCTCAAATTTATAAAAATAAAAATAGAAAAAAATAAATTCAATTTATTGTATATACAATTTTAAATTTATGTTTTTTGGGGGGGGGTGGGCAGGGATTCGTGGATAAATAAATTTCATTAGAAGAAGTCGATGAGTTTTGTAAAACGTTGTTTACCTCTTCTCTTCTATAACGAATCTTACTTTCTCTTGCTGAAAGGATTACATTCGCGGCAAATTTTTCAAAATTTGGTTTACTTAATTTTTTTCCCCGACTTTCTTGAAAATTATTATATTGATTTTTCCTTAAAGTTAATATATTAATTGCAAAGAATAAACATAATTTTCATTTAAATCATTTTTTTCTTGGAAAAATTGATATTAGTAGGATTCAGTGATCTCAGAGTTATGCTTTAACTAAAAATACCGTTACAGTTTTGCTGGGGATGAAAAAAAGCGCTGCTATACAATTTAATCATATTCAGGTAAACCTTTATGCTCTAAAAACTTACATTAGAGGTTTTTTTTTTCATTAAATTATGGATTAAATGAAATCAAAATTTTAAATAATTGCTTTCCGCCATAATTAAGTGAAAGCATGACAGAATTGCATAGATAATTTTTTGAAATTCATATTTTTTAATGTTGAACACATTCACTGCACAATGTGAACTTTGTTAATGACAAATTTTTCATCATTAAATGGCATATTAATATTAATCAATTAAACAATATAATTAATAAGCATTCTTATCAATAATGCATTTATTGCCGAGAATAATTTCCCCAAACTATTAATATTATCATATGTAAATGTCAAATAATCGTAGAATAACCAATATCGATTTATTAGCGTACTAATAATGCAATATAAGTAAAATTCGCTAAATTGTTCAGAGAAGGTTTCATAATTTAGCTTGAACTGTTTTGTTCAACCTTCCGCCATTTCCCTATTTTCAATTGATTTATTTAACATGAAGTGAAATAATAACAATACTGTTAACAAGGAAGGTATTAGCGTAGTAGTGGCGGCTGACTTCACGCGTAGAGGGACCTGGGTTCGAGTCCAGCAGTGCTGCTCTTAGATTTTCTTTTCCTAGGAGCCTCTACAGTTCACTCTCCGAATTCACAGTCCTTTTTCGAATAATTTGAAGCGTCAAAAAAAAAAAATTATTGATTATTAAAAAATTAAGAACAATATTCTATGCTAAGGAAGGTTAAACTTTATGATCACTCAATCAGACCTATACTAATATTTTATTTTATTTTAATTAGAGCGCGTCACCATCTGAAGTCATAGGGGCCCGGAGCCTTTTCGATACAGCGCTAGCCTCCAAGAAGTGTTCTGTCGTTAGAGACCACCCAGTGATGGGCAGTGAGTTGTAGAGGCTTCTAGGAGGAGAAAATCTAAAGGCATGACTGTTTGTACTTGAATCCGGGACCTTCTTGTGGGAGTCCAGCGCGCTACCACTGAGCTAATCTCAAGCCTCTCAAGAGGTGAACATGAAACTTTGAGAGGTTAAATTTTAACATTAAAAGATGAGATTTTTAAATACAATCTCTTAAAGGGGAGGCTTAAAAGCAACTGAAGACCTACTTAAAGCTGAAGACAGAAATGAAGTTATCAGGATCGGACATTATGTTTCTTATAATATCCTATTTTCCTGTAGATCAACTTAGGCCCGTCCAGTCTCCAAATATTCTAATACGAGTCTAGTGTCATAATATTTGTTTGTCTTGCTAGCATGTTTTATCCACTTACAGTTTTACTGATTTGTTACAAGGAATTCCCTCAGGAACTAGATACCGTTTTCAATTTTCGGCGACTGCTAAAACAACAGCAGTTTGTGGCCAGATACTGTGAAAAATAGCGAGCGGCTAATGAGAAGCTAATTCTATGTTCAACCTCACTATCTGGTTCAAAGTTCTCTATTGGTCGCATTGCTTTGTACAAAAAAAAAAAAAAATCTTCTTAGAAATCGGAAACCACCAAACTAAGAGGTGGGTCGTGGTCGCCAAGGATGACCCGGTTAAAATGGTTAAATAATACTTTGAGAGGGAAATTCGAAAAGTAATACAGGAAAATTGTATTAATATATATTACCAGAAATGATGTTTAAGAAAGTCATCCTTAGTGAAGCTTCACTGAGAGATTGCCTTAATGTGATCGAGAATTGGTTCTGAACTCCGTGTCGTATTATCGTTGATTGTTATTTTATAAATCCAATGAAAATGATCAACAAACCCGGATGGAATCTGAAGATTTATGAAAGCCATATTGTTCTTTAGTGCTTCTAACCAACCAGTTTAATAAAGATTGGGTTAAGAGATGTAAGTCACGCTAACTGCCAAAAGTAGTACCATACATTGTTTAAGAAAATCTGTACAGTTTTTTTTGTTATTTTGCGTGATCCGATAACAAACACTGTTTGTACCTAAAGTGGGTTGAATTATTGTTATTGATCCTTACGTTCTAAATTACTAATTAATGCAAGTGAGAGAAAGAATTGTGATAAATTGAGCGAATGAAGGTATAAATAGTATAATTATTTTTATTGATAACTTCCTCCATCGATTTTAAAAATAAACCATCCGATAATTTAGATAATTTATTTATATTTTCATACTTGAACATTAGCATTTTTACTTATTCTTACTGCTATTATTACAGGTCAACCAAAATATCTTGGAATATCGGTTAATAATCATAGAACAATATTAAACCTAATTAGTACCCTTCTTGAACAGTAACGCGCAACATTCAGAGAACCACATATCGCATGGTGGCGGCCAGATGGCCGCCTACCTACACAGCAGTCCATAAAAATTGTATCTTTATGGAAAGTTTAATCATGTAGCTTTTGTTCATCACACACTGACATCTTTATATATATATATATATATATATAGTACCAGTCAGTGGCTGGTATGTGGTCTCTGGCTATGGTTGTTTTTTTCGCATATAGGCTTACTTAAAAATCTCATAGGCATATTAAATGAATTACTCCTACAATAGACAAGTGACAAAACATCGAGAGGACGGATTCGATGAGATGTATATTTATGAAACCTCATCGAGAGACGACAACGCTTTGTCGCTTCCAAGCCAGTCTACACTCTGTCGTCGCTTCACTATCGCAGACCGCGCAAAGCTTCGCCTACCAGTGAAGTGGGGGTAGAGGGAGAAGGTTTGCGATCGCTTATTATTGCCTGGGAATTTATGGGGCTAAAAGAAGGACGGATGCTGGAAATTTACGATTTACCTAAGATGTGTTTGTTCAGATTCATATGTATTTTAAAAACTTACACAGATATTGATGCTTGATATTTGGAATTTGAACACAAATAACTTCACGAAAATGATGTAATCTCTCTAGCTGTACAGGGAAATTAACTTTTCCTGCTTCGCCATTCAATAGAATGCTTAGGCAATTTAGAGAAATGGGGTAAATTCTACACATTGCCTAGCGTCTTTAGGTAATGTATGAAATTCCTAGGCATTCTTACTTTGCCGCTAATATAAATAATATATAAAACAATAATGTAAGACCCTTTCTTGCTACAATTATCCCATTTTTAAAGCCAAACTTTCTTTACCCTTGGAATTATTACTAAACGTCTAGTCGCCCTGAAATATATAAACGTTAAGAGAACTCTATTATTACTCATGTTGGATTTAAGACTAGATAGCTGAATGGGGCACTTCGTAGACCGCATGACAATGCTAATCATAAAGCTCATAATTGCTGGTTGTATAAATTATAGTAGGTTAAAGAATAGGTTGAGATGATTGGGCAATGTGGAGAAGGGATGTGCATAAGAAGTGTCCCCAAAATAATGTTCTATAGCAAGATTGGGGGAATGAGGAAGAAAGGAAGGCCACGTATAAGGTGGCTAGTGGACGTAGAGGAGGATTTGAGGAAAATTGGAGTTAAAAGGTGGAGGAGGGAGGCAGTTGATAAGGAGGAATTGGAGAAAATTGTTGAGCAAGCCTTGGTCCTCAGTGGGCCGTAGCGCAAAGACAGAAGAGTAATTTAGAGACAAAACCTAACGGTCTTAATTAGCCGGTCAGAATCGACCTAACATCATTATTTTTCTGGCAAAATTTACCACATAATAGGGATGATTAGATTTATAACAGTTATCATTTAGCTGTTATCATTTATCAGTATGCAATTATATTACTTTTAACAAAATAGTTGGAGCCTTTTTTTGTGAAAATTCTAGAAAACTGAAAACTTATTAAACTGGAAACAATACACTTCCGGTTAAGCAGTTTTTCTTCAAACTTCGAATTCTAGCAATACACTTTTAATGATTGCTATATCTCCTGAATTTATCCATTTTTACGTTCTTTTACTGTAGTAAGGATTAACGCAGAAAGTAGAGAAACTTAACGAGGTTTCTGATATTATGATAGGTATTTGTTTTAAAACAGGGGGAAAAACGTACAAGTTTCTGATATTATAATAGGTATTTATGTATTTTAGTTTGGGATACGAAGTTTAAAGAAAATCGAAAGAAAAGAAATCAGTAAAAAGCACTTCCGGTTAATAAATTTTGAACAAAAGCTTAGTGACCGAAGTTATAAATTATGAACCCGGAAGTTCCTTTTTAAAAACTATTTATTTAAACATACAATATAATAATAATTACAATAAGCTTAAGGCACTGGTTAATATTGAGTACTACTAAAGACACTGAGAACTGTACGGTATGGTTGTGAGCTTGGAACTGCCTGCCTGGCCGGTGGGAGTATTTATATGTTGTCAGCTCCTGCTGACGTAGCAGTGGTAATTTTCCTAGAGGTAGTGTTATAACTCCTCCCTCCTCAAGTTTGGAGCTCCTGCGACAATTGGCACGGAAGTCCAGGGTAGATATGTCGAGGTGTGGGTTGTAGTTGGTCTCTTTCTGTTGCGCCCGGATTCGCCTTCTTTCTACAGACATAGTAAACATACAAAGGGGGCAACAGGAGTAGAAGTATTGGAATGATAACAAAATAGTAGAGATGTGCCGAGTCCCTGGGTGTTTCCTCTAGTAACTCCAGTGGTTCCATCTTTAGGTTGATTTTGTGCAGATTTTCAAAAGATATGTTTATGTTGGTGTGAGTGAACACTTGTGTAGTTGTCACTATGCCTTTGGAATCCTTGTATATGGGTATGGCTTTGCTGTCTAGTAGAGTTTCGTCTTTGTTTAATTTTATGAGGCTAGTGTTGGTCAAGAATATAGTGTCATTATGGTTGTCCTTTCTTATTACAATTCTATTGGTCCTGAAAGTTAAAAAGTGGTCCACAAAAGGGATGTATTTGATAAATGGTGCACTTGATGTGTATACCGTCTTGCATGCTACGGGGTTGATGTTGGTGATGAGTTGGCGAATACAATCGTTTTGGATGCTGGTTTTGTTGCGGCAGTACATAGCGCTGTTGATTTCCTCACAGGTGGCTGTAAATAACTCATCTTGGATTTTTAGGATCAAATGGACATGAATTGTCAGGAGGTGGTTGTCTCTCTCTATAGGATAGGATAAGAGGAAGTACGTCTCAAAGGAAGGGGTTTTTAGGGGAACGCTAATAAAGTAGTAGATGTTCCAATTTTTTATTGAGCAGTGTACCCTGCTTAATTGCCAAAGTGCTTCTATGTCAGGGGTTATGAAGCTTACATTGTGAGATCGTTGTAGTGACTCAAGATCTTTGAGAAGAAAGATGCTAGAATGGATAGTGTTTAATCTACAGAATTCTAGAGAGTTTTCCATGTCGTCAATTTTGTTTGCGATAAGGACCAGGTTAAAGAGGATAGAATTGAATTGCTGATTTAGCTCAATCTGGCTAACTACAGGGTTGGAGAAGAAGGTTGTCATTTTGTCATTGTTGGTTCGTATAATCTGTATATCGTGATTGAATTCTTCAATTACTCGCTTGTTTATTGCCATTTGGGTTTTTAGGTTATTTTGGAGGTGAAAACTATTTCGTTCAATGGTGTTGATAACTTTGTCGTATCGTTCCTTGTCGTCACTGTCCATGTTTCCGGTTAACCAGGAAATGGCTTTGCCTAGGCCATTAATGAGTCCCCGTTTAGGTCTGGATTTGTTAAGGGTTAAATGGTCTAGCTTATTACGAAGGTAATAATAATATTTAAAGAGTGATTTTATTTGGTTCGTCTTGTTGAGTTGGTACGTGGTGCTGATAACGGTAAAAGTCTTATCTAATTCTATGTCAATTAATTGCACGTCAGCGATATGTATAAACGTATAGTATCTGTCTAGGACGTAAGCTGGGCGGAAGGCAATAGGCAACATTCCAGAGCCGTGTGTCAAGTCTGTTATCTCTAAGGTGGTGGTTAGATTACTCATTGCTATCAGTTGCAATATGTGCAGGATTGCTAGGTTCCCCATTGTCAGCGATTGTGATATGTGCGTCATTGCTTGCCCCTGCGTCTGTAACAGAGATAAGTTGCTGTGTGAATTTTCTCGGTCTTTTTAATAGATTAGGATGCACTTTAAAAGATTTCCTCTGAGTGGTTACTAATTTAGTTTTTTGAGAATAGTTCCCTCTTTTAAATTTTGGCTTGGCTTTGCCATATTGTTTGTCACGTATGTAAATTTCGCCTTCCGGAATTTCTATATTTTCTCTGGTCTGGTTTAGTCTATTAGTCCGTGTTTCTTTTTCTTTTTCGATAATTTCTTTAATAGCGCGGGCTACCAATTCCCTGTCTTCGTGATATTCTTTGACCTTTTGCTCTAAAATCAGGTCTTGCGCGTAAGTGGTAGTTTGTATTCCAAAGGTGATGTCGTTTGGTGTCATTTTTAGGTTAGAAACTATGGCGTTATTGTAGGCTATTAATCCTAGTCTTAGAATTTTATTAAGTGTGTAGTCTTTTCCGTGTTTGATTATGTTCATGATTTCAATTAGTGTCGAATGAGCTCGGTTTATTAGTCCGTTGGAGTCTGAATGGTTTGGGGTAGTAAAGTGGGTGTCTATGTTATTGTATTTTAGAAAGTTTTCAACTAGTCCGTTTTTAAATTCTGTTCCGTTGTCAAATTGAATTGTCTTAGGGCAAGGGAATAGACTTAGATAGTGTTCTAAAGAAGTAACGATTTCGTGGGCAGAGGAGGTTCTAATTGGATAACCGTATAGTTTTTTGGAGAAACAGTCAATGAGTGTAAAGATTTGCTTCCCGTTGTAGTGTAGTATGTCGCCTTGTAGTCTCTCGAAAGGTTTGGAAGGAGTAGGGGTAATTTCATAAATTTGTCGTATCGGTCTACGCTCGTATTTTACCTCCTTACAAAGGGAACAGTTGTTGATTACTTTTGTTATCTGTTCTAGCATTTTTGGCCAGTAGTAACGTTTAGTTAGGGTTCTGTACACTTCATGTATACCACGGTGTGCGGTTTTGCCGACATGATAATTTTGAATAGTTTCTTCTTGTTCCGAGGAGTCTGTTATGTCTAGTCTTTTGGTGTAGTAGCGTTTGAGTTTGACTGTTGGAAATTTGTCTTTTATTATGTTGGACAGGTGAACAAAGATTTGGTCATATATCTGTTCGTCAATGGAGTTTTCTATAGGAGGTGAGCACAGGACGCCGTACGTATGGTTCGGTTGTAAGTACTCTAGGCAGTATTCGTCTATGTCGTTAGAGTATGGGTACCTGGTGTACCAGTTGTACCGTGTTTTGTTAAACGGTCTGTCGATTGGAATTTTCGTCTCGGGGTTGCCTCGGGTTAGAACAATTTGGAATTTTTCCACGTTAATGCAGCGTGTTTTGTCGTCAATTATTTTAATTTGGCTGTTAGAGGATTCTTGGGAGTGTTGCGTTTGTAGGCTTTCATTGTCGTCTTCGGCAGTAATGTTTTCATTGTCGTCTTCGGCGGTAATGTTTTCATTGTCGTCTTCGGCGGTAATGTTTAGGGCTCTGGCTAAGTCTTCTAGGATGTCGTCACTATTCTCAGGTGAAGGGGCCGAGAGGAATTCGTCCAGGACTTCGTCTGGATTTGGACTTGGGGACGAGGTCTCTAGGGCATTTAGGTCTTTTTCTTCTGGCGGGTTTCGTGATAGTGCGTCTGCTACTACGTTAGTCTTTCCCTGTACGTACTTGACGTCAAAGTCAAAGTCAGCTAATTGTAATTTCCATCGGATGAGTTTAGAGTTTGGTTCTTTTAAGTTGTGTAACCATTGTAATGGTCTGTGGTCTGTCTGTATTGTAAATTTGCGTCCGTAAATGTATGGTCTAAAGTGTTTGCAGGCCCAAACTATGGCCAGTAGTTCTTTTTCTATAGTGGAGTAATTCTCCTCCTGTTTGTTTAAGGTGCGGGAGGCAAAGGATATAGGAAGGTCTTTTCCGTCGATGTTCTGGGATAGGACGGCTCCTATTGCGTAATTGGAGGCGTCCGTGGTGAGGATGAACGGTTTCTCGAAGTTGGGCAGTTGTAGGATGGGACTGTTTTGCAGAAGGGATTTTAAAGTTTCAAAGGCTTGTCTGTAATTGTCATCAATTACTATGTCTCGGTCTTTCCGTAGTGAGAGCGTTAAGGGTCTGGCTATTTTGGCGTAGTTCTTGATCATTTTCCGCTAGTAGCCGGTAAGACCAAGGAATTGTTTGATTTGTTTCTGTGTCTTGGGAAGTGGAAATTTAGCAATAGCGTCTAGTTTTGCCGGGTTAGGTTGTATGCCTTTGTCGGAGATGATGTGTCCTAGAAAGAGGAGTTCGCGTTTGAAGAATTCCGTCTTGTCAAGTTGAATTTTTAGATTATGTTGTCTAAGTTTGTCAAAGACCGTCTTAAGGTGTTTTATGTGCTCGTCCAAGCTGTCTGAAAAGATGATAATGTCGTCCATGTACACTAGTACGTTAGGGATCCTGGAAAAGATGGAATTCATCGCCCTTTGGAAAGTGGGGGGGGGGGCGTTCTTAAGACCGAAGGGCATGCGTAGGAATTCGTAGTGTCCGTTTTCAGTGGAGAATGCGGTCTTGGGGACTGATTCGGGGTCCATCTCGATTTGATGGAACCCTGACGCTAAGTCGATCGCGGAGAAGTAAGTCGCGCGTCCTATTTTACCGAATAAGTCTTCAATGTTAGGAAGGGGGAATTTGTCTTCGACTGTCTTGTTATTAAGTTTGCGGTAGTCTATCACCATTCGTATCTTCTTTTTGCCTGAGGCGTCCGGTTTCTTCGGTACTACCCAAATTGGGCTGTTATAGGGGGAGTTAGAGTGTTGTATTACTTTGTTTTCCAGTAGTTTGTCAATTTCCGTTTGTACGTCTTTTCGATAGATTTCCGGGTATCTATAGTTTCGAGTGTAAACTGGGTTTTCGTCAGTGGTTCGAATTTTATGTTTCAGTAAATCGGTACAGCTTAGTCTGTCGTGCTCTCTTTTAATTATTTGGGGGTAGTTTCTTACTAATTCTATTATTTTATTTTTCTCGTCTGAGTTCATGTGCTCCGTTCTAATTAACCTAGGGACTTCCTTTTTTATTTCTCTTAATCTAGTATCGTCAGACATTTCGGGACAATTGGTCACTACTACGTCTGGTATATTTATGCTAATTTCCTGCGGTTCGTCGATATCCATAGGTTCGGGGCAAATGGCCATGACTTCCTTGGATTCAACTTCGCACAAGATTTTATTATTCCTAATGCTATAAAGGCCTTCTTTTATTGTGACCTTATCGTTTATTTCTATATTCTCATTAATTAATCCGTTTTTTAATTCTTTATTTTTTACCGGAAGTTCTATAAAATTAACTCCCTGTTCTAATTTTATTACGTTTAAGTTATTTTCAGGGATATCAAGTGTAAATTTTAAGGGGATTATACCCTGAGGGTAAGAAAGGATGTTCTTATTTAAGTCTATGCTCATTCCTAGTGCCTGCATAGTTTTGTGTCCTAAGAGTATGTCGTATTTGTCAGAAAAGGGGAATACATGGAATTTAGTTTCTAAGTTTACATGAAATGTGTCTTGTATGTTGAGGGTGCAAGATTGTTCTCCGTTCTTCTTTCCAGCGGGTGTAGTTATTATGAATGGGTCGTTGGATAGTGTTATGTCAGTCGGGACAACGTTGGGATTTATGTAGTTTTCCGCTGATCCGGTGTCGATGAGCCATTTCAGTCCGTATCTGTCCTCAAAGTGTGGGAGAGACTTGTCTACTAGGTTTAGGTTGAATTCGGGGGGCCTTCTTGGCTCCCGTGGCCAACGTCTAAAAAATGATCGAATTTTTCAGTTATTTTGTCTAGTGAGTTCTCTAAGCGGGAAAGTCTGTTTTCGTAAGCTTTGTCTGGTTCAGAGTACTTTTCAGGTTGCTCGTCATTTTGGCAATGCGTCAGTTCGTGAGGAGAAATGTAATCTTTAAAACGGGGTCTGCCTGCGGTTCGCATGGACACCGTGTTTTGGGAGAAGTAGCCAGGAGGTAGTCTGGGTCGGTTGAAAGGATGGTTAGGATTGTTTGGGTTATTAGGATTGTTGGGATGCATGGATTGTCCAAAGTTTGGTCGTTGAGTTGGTTGTGGTTGTTGTCTGTAAAGAGAAGTTTGAGGTGTCTGTTCTATAGGCCTGGGATGGAATTCGATTGGTTGGTACTGGTAATTAGGGACTTGAACCATGGGGACGCGTGGTGCGAAGTGTTGTAGATTCGGTCTGTAAGGCTGTTGGTATTGGTTGTACTGGTTCGGTTTCCGAAATGGTTGGTTGGGTCTTTTAGGACCGTGAGAGGAGTTTAGGTTCGCTATAATGAAAGAACATTTGTTGTAGATAATGTTTCGTACCTCGTCTAGAGTGCTAGGATCAAAGATCATAATGTGGTTGCTTAATGTCGGGGGCAGGCATTTATATATGTGGAAGATTATTTCCCTGTCGACTCGGGTTATCAATTGTTTCAGGGCGTCTGCTGTGAGTCCGTCTAGTTTTAGTCTAATATAAACTAAATTTCGCAACTCCTGTATCCTATTGACGAAGTCAATGGGAGACTCTCTAGCATGCATTTTAGTTTGTAGGATTTCATCTTTGAGGATCTCGTAAGATCTCGAGTCAGCGAAACTCTCTTTCAAGTATTTTAATAAATTTAATAAATGGTCCACGTTATGTGAAAGAAGTATGTTTCTAGCGGGCCCTAGCAGTCTACTCTTAACTTTTATAAAAAGGATATTGTGGTTGTAATCCCTTTCAATTATATTTTCTGCGCAGACTGTGGCGAAGGCACTTTCGACAATCTCGCAGAAGAACGCTAGCTCGGAAGGGTTTCCGTCAAAGTAGGGGATGTGGTCATAGTCTTCTTTGGAGATTTTGTAATTTATTTGGGCCATTTCAGGGATAGTTTCTTTGGGGAGAACTAGTTTAGAGGGTTTAAGGACAGATGAGCTACTTACAGTTTTTAAGCGTTGTTGTTGACTCGCCAGCTTGCTTTTCTTTTATCGTCTGAGGACGGTCCTGGTTCTTGTAGGTGGAGTGCTGCGAATAAGCCACTGATGTGGGAGCTTCAAGTCTTCTTTGAGACAAATGGTCGCACGTGAGACAAGTGGTCGCACTAGACTTATAAGCTTTCGCAGCCCTGTTCGCGGGCGCCAGTTATAAATTATGAACCCGGAAGTTCCTTTTTTAAAAACTATTTATTTAAACATACAATATAATAATAATTACAATAAGCTTAAGGCACTGGTTAATATTGAGTACTACTATAGACACTGAGAACTGTACGGTATGGTTGTGAGCTTGGAACTGCCTGCTGCTGGCCGGTGGGAGTATTTATATGTTGTCAGCTCCTGCTGACGTAGCAGTGGTAATTTTCCTAGAGGTAGTGTTATAACTCCGATTATGGTGACGATGATACCGTTTATAACGGAATATAAAAATTTGAGCGTTCCACGACTTTTTGGTTATTTTTTAGTTATTTTGTTCGTACACATACAAAACACTAACACTGAGAGAGAGAGAGAGAGAGAGTTGCATTAGCTAAAGAGTAGGGTATAAAGGAGAGATCTGGCGCAGTCACGTGATCGCTTGGGATACCTATCTTGTTTTGACCCTCAGTGCGACCTTGAATTGATTCCTGCTCTATCTAAATCGACCCCCTCCTCCAGTCCAGACCTAAATAAAATTCAAGAGAAAAAAAATATTACCTCAAGACCTTGAATCGAAAATCCAACATCTCTTTCTCTCAACTTCCTCATCTGGTAAAAAATAGGTACTATAGGTACCCCTACTCTAAAGAAATTTTATTCCTCATTAGATATATTTCCGGTGAAAAACTTGATTATAAAAATTTGACATGATCGCCGTCCTAAGAGCATTAAGAGAAAGTCAAAATGGCGAACAAAATACCATCTTAAAAGAAGTAAAGACGTAATAATATTCTTAGTATTGTATAAATAAATATTAAATATTTATATATAAAATACACTGATGCATATTCAAAAAGAAAGATGACGACTTTAAGTAAATATTTTCAGAAGTTTTAGACATTAGCATTGATTTTGGAAAAGGATGAGTTCCTATGGTTCTTAAAATTTATATTATTCGTTTGACATACATTTATATATGCTTAATGCTTAAATATGTATAAGTCATTTATATCTCAGACAGATATATTTGTTAAGATCTTTATAAAATAAAATAAAAAATAAATAAATAAAAAATAGATTCCAATGAATTATTGGATGACAGGATTATTTATCATACAAAATATACTTGGAAATTTATTTGCATACGTTACTTCATTTGCATTTAAATTGGATATATATATATATAAATATATATTGGATACATATATATTTAAAGAGGTGTGTTTGTGATTTGATAAAATTTAATACACATTGTTTTCAGTCATATTCAATTCCCATTAAAATACACTTTATGTGATTTGTTAAAAAACAATATGATAAATTTTTAAAAGTAACGTAATATATATTAAATTATTAGTGTACTTTAGCTTGTAAACGAATTCTTCGTAACAAAAGTATGATTTCAACCATAAAACACCATAAATCGGTGGCACTGCGAGCACACCACACGACATTGCTTGGGGCTTGCAACATCGCCGCCCTTAACAATATAATAGGCTAATATTTATAATGTTGGGAGCCTATCTCCCTTTCATTGGTCCCGAGCCTGCTGTTGGTGTGTCTCTTGGTACATGTCTGTCAGGCTTCTAAATATGGATGACCTCACAGCACTCATCCTTATGGATGAGCACAGTAAGTTGTCGGCAGTGTAAGATGCTCATTGGGGGCCCGGGCAGGGCTTTGATTGAGGGGGTCCTGTGCCTTTCACGGACCTCTCTCAGGCACCTGGTTGGCTTCCTCACTGGACATTTTGGCTTCAGGAGATATATACGATGGGTCTCATGCCTGACCCCTTTTGTAGAGTGCGTGTGAAATGTCGTTCGGGTGTTTTGTTGTTGTAGTGGTAGTGTAGTAGTATCTTGTGGCGTGAGCGGTTTAGTAAAATGGCTTGTGTGTATATTCAAAGAGATGAGAAGTAATAAGAAATAGAGAATAAGAACTATTTAAAAAAAATAATTTATCTATATATTTAATTAGTAAATTTACAAGACACTTATTAATTTTGAATCTTGAATTAACTTATGAATGCAAGGAAACAAATAACTAGTAACTAGATTGTTTGAAGCTCGAATGTGTTAACACTTAAACTGGCACTGAATTTAATAGAGAGATTCCTGATACAAGTGTTCTGGTTTAATGTCTAATTCAGACTGTCTAAAGAATGCCATCTCTTGGTAGTTCAATTCCTCTCCTTTGAGAAAGGCAAAAGACAAAGTTAACCAAGTTCTATGAACTCTTCTGTAACGGTAGTCTTCTATCTGGATGTACCCTTATTGCCAGCGAATGTTCGAATATTCTTCAATAATGATATTTTTCAAATAAAATATATTTCTGGTATCCATCATATGTGAGACGGAGGAGGAAACACCCATACATTTTATGACGGATTGTTTGGGCTGTGAGAAGATTAGGTTTAGGAGCTTTGGCCGAAATAGGATATCGGTAGAAGATATTAAGCTGTCTTTTTAAGGTTCCGGTCCGATTTGTTCGGATTGTGGTAAAACTTAGATGGGTAAAACCTGGGCCTGGACTTTTGCTCCAGACCCTAGTTGTTATTCTTTTGGCGTAGCTAAATGGGCCCAGGGAGGCTTTGGATAGCGTAGGGTTTACTTCCCTCCCCTTTTGGGAATAATAATAATAATATTTATAATGAATACTTTCCTGCTAAGATGCCAGTGTTCCTGTTATATTGTGCGACTTCATGTTTTTTTTTTTATTACAATTTTTATTTTCTATTAGTTTAGTGGAAGTATTATAATCGTGTCAATTTTTTGATATCGTGTTTTTTTTTCACTGGAAATACACGTTCTGAGGTTCCCTGAGTCCAAACAAACAAGTTTTTTAGAAAATGGTCTTCGTGTGTGTTTATGTGAACAGCATAGCTCAAAACGGAAAGTCTCAGAATGTTCAAACTTGATATTTAGATTGAATGTGTGGATGAGTACGCAATGCTGAATAACATCCGGATGCATCTTGCTAGCATCTTCCGGATTGTATAAACGTATCACTACTTTTATATGAAACATTTTTCTGAAAAAATTGATTTTAGTGAGTTCTGCGGATTTTGAGGCATTAAATACAAAATGATATTTGGTTTCACATTGTTAGCGCTATCTGCTGGGCAGTAATGTAATCACCCCTATTATCTTCCTCTGAGTAGGTACTTTCCTCCTACTACCTCTATATTTTTATTTAGGACAAATGAGTAAAAATTGGAGTGTAAAGGAAATTGTCATATTATACATAATTGTTTTGGCAGCAGTAAGATAAAAGTCGTAAGAGTGTTTCGTACCAGATTTTTTTTATTTTCATCTACTGCAAGATTCCTCGCCTTGTATTGGCGAACGTATCAAATTTTCGAAATTCAGTTTTCACCCTAAATAAGAGTACTGTTTTGAGGACCCTCTTCAACAGGCCTTTATTTCCCCAACAGTGACACTGTTATTAATAATTACGCTATCTGTTTAAATTAAAAATTGTTAATTATCCTTTTGTTTTAAATTTCCGGTACCCTATCTGAAGCCCACATTTTTAAAACAAGAATTTCTATTGGACATTTTATCAATATTGCCATTAATCCAAACATTCATTATATAACTGTTCAACCATTCAATCGTTAATCAATTCAACGATTTCAATTTAAAATCACGAACGTCAGCTAGAGTTAATGCTATCATGGCTGGTCTTCTTTTTTCTTTTTTAAATAGCCCAGAATCCATGCCTTGGGCATGGACATGTTCTAAACATTAATAAAAAAGAAATCAATCCTTCGCTTCTGGTACGTTCAGTTAATCCAATTTACGCTGAATTTACTTCATTGCAGTTATTACTGGGAAAGTTTTCTTTTTTAACAATTCACAGATGGGACAGTACTCAAAAGGATCGCTGTCCTCTTTTCAAACAAGAGATTCACACACCAGCATCAACTTAAAAATGTAATTTTGAACATATTCAATTCCAATGATTTTCTCTTGAAAGCCAGCATTAGAGCAGATATTCCATAACAAATAAAGCATATCGGCTCCCCCAGATAACATCTGTAATTGTATAATATTTAATTGACGAAGTCGATTTATCAGTTGGATTTAGCAAACGTTCGCTTACACAAAACACACATCCATTCGTACGCAGGGACGCACTATTCCACCTGCAACATGTTTAAATCTGATTAATATGATGTGAAAGATTTAGAATAGTATAATAAATAAAAACAGAACTTTAGAGGAAAACATAAACCGGCTCCGCCCCCAAAAAACCTTCCTTAAATGACTTTTCCCGGAGAAATGTTGAAATGTTTCAAATAAAGGTTTTAGCTCTTTGTATTGTAGACTAGGTGATGTACCAGTTACAACACAAATACTAAGAAAATTACTAATTTCTAGAAATCACATTTTCGGACTCAGGGGACCTCAAAACGGTGAAAACTCGATATCGAAAATTTGATACGATCGCAGTACTAGCAAACTAGCAGCAACCAACCTATGCAGTTTGGCAACTCCTTGCCACTCTTAGGTTCCTTTCTTTTTACTTTCTCTTACTACTGTAAGAGGAAGTAAAAAGAAAGATGGAGAAAAATACCTATGGCGCAACAGCTTGCCAGAGGCGATTTGTTTTGGGGTACATGTAGTAAGTATGCCGCGGTACCCTCGCCGTTTAGTTCTGATCTTCGGGACCTAGGTACGCTACCAACTGTAACTTCCCACTTGTACTCCCGATGCTGGATCAACACCGACTTTGTTCTCAAGGGAATCAAACCCTAAATACTCGTACCAAACGGCAGTGGCCACTAGCCCAACGCGAGTGGACAAAGAAGATGGAAAATAAAACAATACAGAGAATTCTTTAAAATCTTATTTATAATTAGCATACATTTTAGTTGCGTCTAACGCTTTTCCCTTTGGGGCAATCGATATATCTCTAGTCAGCACTATTAAATTATGTATCATATACTACACTTAATACATAAGTATTTTCAATTAAGGCTTATCTTTGAGAACTGTTCGGAACCTTGAGTATGTTTTAAAAGAGGTTTTGCGCCATCGCTCATTGTGAAGAAGTTGTGTATAGCATTGTGAAATAATCGATTAGCACAGTGCCAAAGTTCCGGGCACACATTCGCTGTGACAAGTGAAAAAGTCTTTCACCGAGATAAAAAAAATCTCTAATGTTGATCTTCATTCTTACAAATCGTCGAGAAATGTATTGCCAGCCAATTACTTTGTAGAAGATCTATTGAACGGCACTCACTGAGTTTACCTATTAGGTACTCTCTAGTTATCTATGGCAAAATTGTTACCTACGGCTATAAGA
This sequence comes from Triatoma infestans, assembly GCA_011037195.1. Lineage (NCBI taxonomy): Eukaryota > Metazoa > Arthropoda > Insecta > Hemiptera > Reduviidae > Triatoma > Triatoma infestans. Next base: position 87,223 of record JAAEAF010000482.1, read on the forward strand.
GGTATTCAATTTCAGAATTTAGAAATAGAGTTCGAAATCGGAAATACATTGTTGAGTCCCTCAGGGCAAAATAAATAAATAAATAAATAAATAATCTACAAGTTTGTGTATATGTATGTTCGGCATAACTCAAAAACGGAAAAACCACAGCAAATTCAAACTTGATATTCAATTTAGAAGTTTTCTCTAAAATTCATTTAATGTGGATTATTAGGGGAGCTCGAGTTAGACTTCCCTAAGTGTGAGATTTTCAATAAAACGTATGTATCATTGACAAGTTATTGAGGACAATTCCTAATTGCAACTTCTTCATAATTCAAAACATTTTCAGTTAAAAACATTGTGAATTGTTGTAAGAGAAAAACGAATGATTGATTAACACCACAAATTATAATTCAAATATTGATTAATCATTACTCAATTAAAAAAAAAATTACTTAAATAAATCCTCCCTCCATTTTGTTTGTAGTTAAATTACAATTTCCCAGTGGATTTTATTTAAATAATCATCTTCCTTAAATTTGAAATTTTTTTTTAACTATAATTCAAGAAGCAAGAAATAAGATTTCTTGCTTTGAAAGTAATATTTCTTTTTGTTAATTGATTTTTCTAAAAGGAAGCTTAAGCAAGATTGAATTCGACCCCCTCCTATATAATTTGAGAATTCAGTTTTAAAAGAATGATTTTTGTAGTGTTTATTGAAATAAGTTAACAATGCTTAAAATGTTATTCATAAACATTACAAAAAAATTCTGGTATGAAACAGTCTTTCTCTTACTCCAGTTCTCAAAATTATAATTTACAAATATTATAGTTAGTGTACCAAATTAATTCAAATACAACGAAAACTGAAAAAACTGTTCATTAAAATCGCACTTCCAGTTTACTAATTTCCTTGAAACTCGGAATTTTGGCCATCTATTTATTTCTATTAATTTTGTTTGATGATAGAATTGTATAATCAACTATGATAGCACCTTAGAGAAAAACATAACTCCACCCCTCCCCAATAACTGCCCTTAAATGGATTTTCCCAGAGAAACGTTTCAAATAAAAGTTGTAGCTCTTTGTATGTGTAGTTAATATACTAAATTTGAAGAAAATCGTCTGAACCATTGTTGAGGAAAACGCAAAAAAGGGAAAACCAACTAGTAAAGTGGTACAACCGGTTGAGGAATTTTGACAGATAACTTATTGATAGATCCCATGGTGATACCTAAACGGAATATCAAGTTTCAACTATCAGGTTTCTACGGTTTTTCGTTTTTGAGCTATGCTGTTCAAATACACACACACACCATTTGCTAAAAACCACTTTTTTGGACTAAAGAGACCTCAAAACGGATATTTCCGGTGAAAACTCGATATCGAAAAGTTGACACGATTACAATTCTTTCTCTTAGTAGGAGTAAGAGAAAGTAAAAAAAAAGAAACACAGAATGATTGCAGAAATGTCCCTGTTTTAAAATTGTAAAAATATATAGTTAAAAGATGGAGTTATTTGCCATTATAAAGACTTTTATTTTACTTTATTAACAATTATTTCCAAACTATTTATATCTAAAGCATTTCTTTTATTTTAGTTGATCTTATATAATATATTTTCAATAAAAACCATTTCTGATTAATTGACTACAAAGGAAAAGTGTGTGTGTATGTTGAAGGGACAGAACGTGTATGGACACAAGAATCACGTCACAAGGTCCTATAAAAGAGAAAAAGAGAAAATTGGTATCTGTGGCTAGTGGTTTTCCTTAAATTGAAATTTCTCCTTTAACCAAGGATTTGGCAGTTTGTCCACCACTTAGTTTATTGTATTTTTGTTTTGTTTTTTTTTTGTGTACTTGCACTCTTTTCGATTCACTTCAGATAATTGCACTGTTTTATTGGAATTTTCACAAGTTTTATTTATATGGAAGTATTCATTTCGAAGATTCAAAATCACAGAACGTTTTTGGCTGTTTTTCATTTTTTTTTTGTAAAACTTATCAATCATAAACTAAATTATTGTTATAATTAATGAATTATAGAAGACTTTATTTTTAAGTTCCGTTAACTCATTAAAATATTCCGCTTCATGATTTCGTTTAAAAGAAAACCTATGCTTTTATTTTGAAGTGTTGAACTTTTTTCGCTTTTTGTAATGTGCCAAAGAAAAATTGTTTTTCCCTCCAAGTTTAGAAATAAATATTATTTTTTTTATTAGGCTATTGCACGTTAAATGTAGATGTGTTATTAAATAATTAAATTAGAGCTTCTTGAGATAGTAAATTATTCAAAATAAAATATCACTTTTGAGATAAAAACGTATTTCGCTTATTATATCGTATAATATACAAAGAACTATTATCAAAGCTTATGTCTATATTAAATCTAATTAATATACAAATTTCAACATTTAAAAAAATTTCTTATTTCCCTTAACTCTCTCTGCACTTTTGGGGAAGGGTGAAGTTACGGCTTCTTCAAGCAGCTGATGCATGCTTTCAATCTCCCTGGATTATAATTTGCCAACAGAACTTTGCCTGTCTCAGTCCTGGGAGGGAGTACCAGAGTTGAGACCTCCCTGTTATCTCCTAGTTCTTGAGTTCCTTTAGGAGAGACTGGTCGCTGACCCACAAAATTGTATAGGCCTGTTTAATGGAGAGGCAGCACGTTTCCTTGCCAGAGTGTCGGCCTTAAATGCCAACATGTCCTGGCACTCAAAACAAGGTGACTTTTTTCTCCCTACCCAGGTCATTAAGCTTACCTAGGCATTCCAAAAAGATTTTAGAGCTTATAACATGGGAGTTCAGAGCCCTTATGGCTGCCTGACTATCAGAAAAGATTGCGATATCCCCTATCGAGGTTAAATTGAACGTATCTTTCAATTGCCCGTATTTCCGCCTGGAAGATGCTGGCAAACTTACCCATGCGAACAGAGTGTTTGATTCTTTGACCAAACATCTCCGCCCCAGTTCTCTCGAGGGTCTTTTCGATCCATCATTATTTAAATATTATTGCTTTACGACAAATTTATTAAGTTACTATATTAGTTAATATTATGTATTTACAAATTATTGATAATGATTTGTTTGATATCCATATTATATGATGATTACGAGGAATGCAAATTTAGTGCTTAACTTTGGGGTTATATAATTATTACTTTGCATTCTTTTGGAGACAAAATTTCACGTAATACAATATATTCTTTTTATGTATAATCCTGCTTGGGTGGGGGGGAGAGAATACCTTTTTCTCTATTTTTATATATATATCCCATACTTATTTTTGTAAATAGCAGGCATTGCATTAATACTAGATTCTATTCATTATCAATATATCAATACAACACACCAATATCAATATATTTAAATGATTTTTTTTCTTTTAATTACATTATATCATTATACATTATATCTATTAAATCATAATTTTTATTTTAAAAGAAAATATAGTAATAATGCAATTTTTTCTAAGAAATCATTACCATAAATTTATTTAAAAAAAAAGAAAGAAAAAATATGGTAATTTATGGAAATTGATAACTGGCTAACAACCAACACGGGGTTAAGGCTTCACACAATCTGTGTCACTCAAACTGTAATATAAAGTTCCCAACATTATTAGATGGTTTCCAACGCTTGAAGTATAATCCATCTTCTTCCAAATTATTTACATGATCTTGTTTTATGTGGTTAAAATGGTAATATTAATATATTTCATTTTTAAACAAAAATAGTTCTTAGTTGTTTTTTGTTTTAAGATTTTTATTATGTAGTGAAGTTCTTTATATAAACACTCTCATTTATTTCTTTCTTTTACTCCTAATAAGAGGAAGTATTGTAATCGTGACAAGTTTTCGATATCGAGTTTTCACCGGAAATACACGTTTAGAGGTTCCCTGAGTCAAAAAATGTGATTTTTAGAAAATGTTGTGTGTGTGTATGTGTGTGTGTGTGTGTGTGTATGTACAGCACAGCTAAAAAAAAAAAAAAATCGCAGAAAGTTCAAACTCGATATTCCGTTTGGGTATCACCATGGGATCCGACGGTAAGTTATGTGTCAAAATTCCTAAACCGGAAGTACCACTTTACTAAATATTTTTTTCACTGTTTTGCAATTTTCTCAAAAGTGGCTCCAACAATTTTCTTTAAACTTGGTATATCAACTACACATACAAAGAGCTACAACTTTTATTTTAAACATTTCTTTGGGAAAAATCATTTAAGGGCACTTTTGGGGAAGGGGTGAAGTTACGGCTTCTTCTAAAGTGCTATTATACTTGATTATACAATTCTATCATAAAAAAAAAAATTAATTAGAAATAAATAGATGACCTAAATTCCGAGTTTCGAGTGGTAGTTAACCCCTCAATGATCTACAACTTTTATTTGAAATATTTCTCCCTCAGGAAAATTCTTTTAAGAGGCTTTTTGGTGAAAGGGTGGGGTTTGTTTTTTATCTAAAGTGCTGCTTAAGTTTATTTTTGATAATTCTATCATGTAAATAATATTAATTATAATTAAATATATTGTTGAAATTCCTAATTTGAAGAATATCGGATGACCGTAAGTGCGTTTTTACTGAAAAATATTTTTCAGTTTTCTACTATTTTGTCTAAAACGGCTACAAGGATTTTCTTTGAACTAAGTATGTGAACTACACATATAAAGAGCTACAACTTTATTTCGAAACACTTCTCCGGGTAAACTTATTTAAGGGGGCTTTTGAGGGAATGGTAGAGTTAAGGGTTTTCCTCTAAAATGCTATCTCAGTTGATTATACAATTCTATCATCTAAACAAAATTAATTAGAAATAAATAGATTGTCAAAATTCCGAGTTTTATGAAAATTAATAAACCGGAAGTGCGTTTTTACTAAACAATCTTTTTTTTTTTTTCAGTTTTCGTGATTTTCTCCTTAAAAACACCGACAAATTTCATAAATTTGGTATATTAACAATTGCTAACTAAAATTTGTCAATTACAATTTCGTAAACTGTAGTAAGAAAAATTGTGTGTGTGTGTGTTTCACACCCGATTTTTTTTTTTATTTATTTCTTAATTGTTGCATTTTTTTTTAATTTTCTAATATTTACTGTTTATTTGAATTGCTGTTTTTTTTTTATCTAGCTTGAGCAAGGGGCAACAGTATTAGTCAGTGATAAATGTGACAATTTATAGGTTGAGGGAAGTTTGAATTTCAACAATATCCTGTATGATCGACAGTGACTCTTGTCTTTTTGACAGATATATCTGTCCTCTATTTGTCATCATCCTATCTCTCTTTTTTCCCCTGTGTATTTTCTTTTCATTCACGGTTTAGAAATATTTTTGTTTCCATTGTATTCATTCTATGGATTGCTATTTTGGGTAGACTTACTTTGTCATAAAAGTATGTGCCAGATAAATATTAAAAAATGACTTTTGGCATTACTTCTTTTATACCATTGGTTGATTAAGAATATGCATTTTAACTCTCACCTCAAGCCAAGTTCTTCTCAGTGGCAGTTCTTCTTTTCCCTTCTTCTGTCAAGTAAAATCTGTTCGGTTCAAGTTTATCAACAGACGTTCCTTAACTCTTAAAGCCCTGTGTGATGTGGTAGCAAGAAGAAAAAATATATAATTTTTAAATAAATTATAAATCTAAAAATTATAACTAGTGGTTCCAGCCAGCCCTATCTGCAGCTCAAGCACCGCGGAAAAACCCTTTCAAACAAGGGTCAATATTCAGTCAAAGGAACGCCGCTAAACCCTTTCAAACAAGAGTCAATTCACAGCTAAAGAAACGCCGCTAAACCCTTTCAAACAGGGGTCATTGTACAGCCAATGTACAGAAGCCACCTGGCCTGTATTCCCTTCATACAAGGGTCAACGAACACTCAAGAGGCCACCTGGCTACCATCTACTAACAAACAGTCTTTGTTAACCACCGACTGGCCACCATCTGTCGCCACCCTGGTCACCGACCTACCTAGGGTCAACATACTGCATGAGATGTCTTAGTGTGGCACATATTTACACACCAGCCAATGTGTGAGTGACACCAATATAAACGTCGCCCCACTGGAGGAGGGGATCAGTCATACATCAGTATCAAATCAGTCTTCATCAGTATTCCATCAGTATCAAATCAGTATTCTACGAGTTATCTACAAGTTATCAACCAGTTCACGTCAGTTCACACATCGCGAGCGCGTCCCTATTCAAGGTTTAAACATTACATCTTTAATATTTATTAATCATTTCATAATTCATTTATAGTTGTGCTATCTAATTTCAAACACTTTAAATTAATTGTTAAAATATAGTCTATTTTCGTAATTCAGTAGTTCGTATTTCGAGTAGCAACTCTCTAACTAACAATCACCTATTCATCACTTCAACTCTCTATTCAAGACATCTGATTCCAATACACCTGACTGAAAAGATCAGCCATTAGTAAATTCCTCCGATTGCCTTTCGTCAATTATATTTCTCCACCAACCCTTCCTGCACATATAGAGAAACACAAATGCAAAATGCAAACTGAAAAAGACAAAGGCGTCAAGGAATAGACACTTCAGGTGGCAGTGGTTTTACTTTGTCCGCCTAGGTATCTTGTAACCTAATCTTAATGTTATTTTCGAGGCAGATTTATACAATTAACGAACTATAATATTAAACTGGGTGCATCTTATCCCTACCGCAGAACAATCTTAAAATAAATATGTATGAGAACAACTGAACAACAGCCATATCATTACATATAGAGTAAATATAAGGTCTAAAAATATAAGCCACATTGGCAATTTAAAGTTTTAAGTTAAACTCAGTGTTACAATCAACTTTGCAGACAGTTTAAACAAAGAGTAAAGTTCAGTTTGAGTTGTGGTTTTAATATCTCTAGGACTCGGCAACAATGTAGATAATTTTTTCTCAAATATTTGTAACAAAACTTATTATTTTTTTATTTCTGAATAATTTTTAATATTAGTAGTGATAAAAATGATTATAGACTGCTTCTAAATCTTTTTTTTTTCTAACAAGTTCAAAAAGAAGTTTTCGTTTCATTTTTTCTTATAACTCTCCACCGGTTGCTAAGAAAGGTTTAAAAAATGTAAGAATAGTTTTAAAAATTTATTATTGAAATAAATTTGTTTGTTTCAGTAAACAGACGGCACACTTAACTATTCCCTAGGGAAGGGGTTAGCTCAGTGCTAGCGCGCTGGACTAGCAACGCGGAGATCCCGGGTTCGAGTATAGCACTCTGAAAGGCTGATGGATAGCATAGGACTTGGTCCCTCACCAAAGACAGTAATAATAATTATTCTCTAATAAGTTTTAAAAGACTTCATTGAAGGCCTTTCCTTAAGAAAATGGAAAATTTAAAAGACCAGTTATTTAATAAGTTGTAGTGGAATCAATTATCGGATGATCGGATCCCACCGTGATACCAGATGTAGTGGAATCGTTTATTGTGATTCCTATAGTATGTAGTAGATGTCTTGAAGAGGGCGGAAGTTAGTTTAGAGATTTTTGGAAGTTAGTGCTCGAATTATTAACACTGAATTTATAAAAATAGACTGTATTTGTACAATAATTTAAACGTGAGTAATGGTAACTATTAACAAGAAATACTTAGAAATAAATAGGAGATAAATAATTAATAATTTATAATGATTAAAATAAATGAACTAAGATGCACAACTAAGGAAATAAGTATAAATAAAACCTGTATAGGGACGCGGAACTGCTGCTCGTATAATAGTCTTGAAGACGTACTGAAGTATAATCATCCCCTCTTCCAATGGGGCGAAGTTTATATCAGTGTTAGCAACACTCACACCAAGACATCTGTCCTAGTGTGCGACCTTGGTTAGTTCGGTGACCAGCGATTTAGGTCAGTGGCCAGCTTATCGGTGCTTGCTTTGATGTAAAGTAATGACCCTTAGTTTTGTTTGTTTGGCCGCGGCCTTGTCTTGAAGACAGCAGCCGGCTAGGCCACTAGTTATAAATTATTCTTTCTTTTTGTTATGTGTTGTGAAGGTTTGACATTGCTATGACTTTGCCATGTCATTACAAAGTAAATACGGTTGTACGATTTCAACCAAAATCTTTTGAATATGTAATAACTTAAAAATTCCTGCACATATGAGTCAATTCCTGAAAAAAAGAATAGTTTTGTGATTCAGAATTTATATTTCAAATATTTCTTCTTCTTCTTTCGTGGCACTACGGCCCTCGAAGGATCTTGGCCTCCTCAACCACTCTCACCCACTCCTCTCTCACCAAAGCGATTCTTCTCCATCTTCTTACCAAATATTGCTCTTGGTATAGTTCCCTTAATTCTTAATTTTTACTTTCTCTTACTCCTAGTAAGAGTAAGTATTGTAATCGTGTAAATTTCCGATATAGAGTTTTCAACGGAAATATCCGTTTTGAAGGTCCCCTGAGGCAAAAAATGTGATTTTTAGCAAATGGTCTGTGTGTGTGTGTTTTTATGTGAACAACATAACGCAAAAACGAGAAACCGCATAAAGTTGAAACTTTATATTCCGTTTAAGTATCACCATGGGATCTGATAGTACGTTATCTGCCAAAATTCCTCAACCGGAAGTCCCACTTTTCTGGATTTTTTTTACGTTTTTGCGTTTTTCTCAAAAATGGCTTCGTCAATTTTCTTTAAACTTGGTATATCAACTACACATACAAAGAGCTATAACATTTATTTGTAATATTTTTCCGGGAAAATTCATTTAAGGGCACTTTTGGGGGAGGGGTGGGGTTAGGTTTTTTTCTAAAGTGCTATCATAGTTGATAAAGTATAATTGGATGATAGCCTGATTTTTGTGAGCCTGACTACTTTAGCTGGGATTCCAAAACCTATCTACCTAAGCAGCTCAGCACGATCATACGCCTGCTGGAAACCGACAAATAAGTGATGGAAGGTAACATCATATTCATACATTTCTTCCAGCATGACCCTCATGGAAGAAATGTGATCCGTGATAGACCTACCCTTTCTAAACCCACTCCGGTAATCACCACTTACTTTTTGAAAACCCAGTTTAAATACTGGTCTGGAAATTAAGCCACTAATAAAAAAACAAAAAAATTAATGTTCTCCCCCTAAAATATGTGCAATAGATTTACAAATTTGTATAGGACAGAAAATACTGTAAATTACAATCACCAATTTGCTTGTTTACTTAAATTATAAACCTTAAACAAAGAATATAAAAAAATTACTGGCGCTTTTTAGTTCATGCTTCAGAAATCTCTTTATTTTTAAAGGGGTTTTATTATCAAAAATTTAATTAACCAATTAAAAGGGAAAACATTGTCCTCTAATGTATATTAATTAATGGCAGTCTTCTTTTCTACTTAAACGATTTGTTACAAAGCAAAAATAATTAAGTTTTACGTGGAGACTCAGCAAATTAATTAAAGATAATTTATTTTATAACAGTTTTATCTATTGTCCTATTGTCTCTTACAGCTTGCACAGAAATACATGTCTTCGTTTCCACCATTTTGTTGTATTTTCCATTTTTCAGAGTGCGCAGGCGTGAACAGTATATTTAAATGAAATATAAAAAAAAAATCCATTGTGGAACACTAACACGACTTTCTCTTACTGCGAAATGACAAATTTCCTTCACACTTACAGTTCTTATTAGTGTTTAAAACCGTCGCATTTTTATGGAGAAAATCACAAAAATCTGAAAAACCTATCCAGTAAAGTCGAACTTTCCGCTCAACCGATTTTCTTCAAACTGGGAATTTTGGCAACTTATATAATTCTAGTTACTATTATTTAGTTGACAGAATTGTAGCGCACATTGTTGCACTGAAATAGTACATTAGAAGAAAACATAACCCCAACCCCTCCCCAAAAAGTCCTCTTAAATGAATTTTCCCGGAGAAATGTTTCAAATAAAAGTTTTAGGTCTTTGCGTGTATTATCGATATATCAAGTTTAAAGAAAATCGCTGGATCTGTTTTAGAGAAAATAGGAAAAAAACTAAAAACTATTTCAGTAAAGCGTACTTTCGGTCATCTGATTTTTCTTCAAACGCGGGATTTCAACAATATATTCGATTCTAATTAATATTATTTAGATGGTAGAATTGTGTAATAAATTGAATTAGCACTTAGGAGAAACCATAACCCCACATCACTTCCGGAGAAATGTTGCAAATAAAAGTTGTAGCTATTTGTATACATAGTTGACGTAACAAGTTTAAAGAAAATCGTTGGAGTCAGTTTCGAGAAAATCACAAAAAACGAAAAAAAAAACATTCAATAGAGTGGCACTTCCGGTTTATGAATTTTGCCAGAATCTTCGTGTCCGATGGGATGGTAGTAACTAAACGGAATATCATGTTTGAACTTCCTGCAACTTTTTTTTTGAGATATTCTTTTCACACACACACACACATACACGGACCATTTTCTAAAACCCACTTTTTTGCTTTATCTTACTCGTAGTAACAAGGAAAAAGTATTGTAATCGTGTCGAATTTTCGATATTAAGTTTTCACCGGAAATATCCGTTTTGAGGTCCCCGGAGTCCAGAAAAGTGGTTTTTAGCAAATGGTCTGTGTGTGTGTGTGTGTGTGTGTGTGTGTGAACAGCATAGCTCCAAAAACAAAAATCGTAGAAAGTTTGAAACTTGATATTCCGTTTAGATATCACTATGGGATCTGACAGTACGTTATCTGTGAAAATTCCTCACCGGAAGTACCACTTTACTAGTTTGTTTTTTTTACGTTTTTTTTTTGCGATTTTCTCAAAAATGGCTCCGACGATTTTCTTTAAACTTTTGTATCTACTACACAGACTAATAGCTACAACTTTTATTTGTAACATTTCTCCGGGAAATTTCATTTAAGGGCATTTCTGGGAGAGGGGTGGGGTTAGGTTTTCATCTTAACTGCTATTTCAGTTTATTAGACAATTTTGTCACCTAAATAATGTTAATGAGAATTAAATATATTGTTGAAATTCCGTGTTTGAAAAAATCGGATAACCGGAAGTGCTTTGTTTCAACACTTTACTAAATGATTTTTTCACCTTTTCTCGATTTTTCTCAAAAATGGCACTGACGATTTTCTTGAAACTTCGTATATAAACTAAACATGCAAAGATCTACATCTTTTATTTAAAATATTTCTCTGGAAAAATTCATTTAAGGGCACTTTTAGGAGAGGGTGGGGTTACAGCTTCCTCTAAAGTGGTATCATAGTTGATTATACAATTCTTATCATCCAAACAAAATTAATTAGAAATAAATAGACGGCCAAAATTCCAAGTTTTAAGAAAATTAATAAACCGGAAGTGCGATTTTATTGACCTGTTTTCAGTTTTCGACGAATTTCGTTATATTTGGTACACAAACTATAATAACATTTGTCAATTATAATTTTGAGAATAGGAGTAAGAGAAAGTTGTGTGAGTGTTTCACACCAGATTTTTTTGGACTGAGATGACCCTAAAACGTGCATTTCCGGTGAAAACTCAATTTCGAAAATCTGACACGATCGCGATACTTCCTCTTACTATTATTAGTAAGAGGAAGTAAAAATACAGGTAGTTCAAACTTTATATTTGCTTTGGAATCACAAAGGGATTCCACAGAATGAATTAATAGAAAATATCACATAAAATTCAAATTTTAATAGGGTTGATACAATACTATTGGCGCAGTCTTTTGGACTAAAATATAATACTTCTATACTTGCCTGGGTATGTATCTGTATCCCCCTACTCCCACGACCTCTTTATAGATGTTGGGACGAATGAGTAAAATTGGAAGTTTTTAGCAAATTTGTCAGTTTACATATTACACACAGGAGTGAGAGAAGTCGTGAGTGTTCACATCACTTTAAAAAAAAAAATAATAATAATATTTTATTGGCTCTCCTTTATAAAATAAAAGAAAAGAGAATTTCCCTTTGTGTGTTGACATTTTCAGTAGAAAAATCATGATGACGCCCCTCGCCCGTTCCATATAACTTAGTTTCGTATTTTTTTTTTTTTTTTTACATTTTTTTTCCTAGTTAAAAAGGAAACCTCACGCTTTCTAACAGTTTTCACTTTGTTGAAAATTAAGATAGAATTTATTTCCACTGAAAAACAAAAGAATAACTTGTCTTTTGGTTTGTTTCTGTTTCTAAAACATTCATTTTTCTATTTTCTTTCCATTGTTTTTTGTTGTTCGAATGAAGAACGAATATGTTTTTTATTCGCTAATAATTCAATAAAAGAAGGCAGCTTAGAAATATTTCACCTTACTAACTTGTTATTCGTTTTGTATAGTAATAATAATAATAATAATAATAATATATATAAAAAAAAAAAATAATAATAATAATAATAATAATATTAATAATAATAGTAATAATAATCAATATTCCCTGCAGCTATCTTCGGGCCCGGTCATCTCGCACAGTCTTTATATGGATGATCTCAAGCTATATTCCAGAAGTTAAGAACAGCTGCGAAGCCTTTTAGAAACGGTAGCAGATTTTAGCCAGGGGATCAGAATGGTACTGGGAGTGAATAAGTGTGCGGTATTGGGATGTACCAGAGGGAAAAAACAGAGCAAGAGAATATGCAGCTACACGATGATACGCTCATTAATAGCATTGGTGTGACGGACGCTTATAAGTGTACCTTGGATGAATCAGCTGCTGGAATTTAGGAAGACAGCAAGGGAACATATTATCCAGACTTTTAGGAGTATGGTCAGGACCATATTAAAAAACGCTCTTGCATAGGTGAAACAAAGTAAAAGCGATAAATACGTGGGCTGTGTCAGCGTTATCGTATTCGTTTGGTGTGTTGAAATGGTCTTGACACTGAACTGGAGCGGCTGGACAGATTTGTCAGGACTGAGATGACTGCTTCTAGGATGCATCACCCAAACTCCTCAAACGTAAGGTTATACCTGTCAAGGAAGTTAGGGGGCAGGGGTCTCGTCAACATTCGGGAAGCCTATCGCAGACAAGAAAGTGCTCTTAGTGCATTTTTCCTCGGAAGTGAGTCGGCTGTATTTCAAGAACTACAGCGCATAGATAGGGGTACACAGCGCTCGATTTGGCTCCTCAAAAAGGCCCTCGGTTGGCTACTTTCGAACATTGGGTAGAAGAATGGAAAGCCAAGGAGTTCCACGGCCGGTATAATGCGGCGTTGGAGGCGGACGGTATCTCTCGCGAGATATCAGTAAAGTGGGTCGTGCGAGGTAAACTCTTTTCGGAGACGGAAGGATTTGTACTCGCAATCCAAGAACAAGTGATTGCGACAAGTTCATATCGGAGGTAAATAATCGGGGAGCCGTGAAATCTCTGACCGATGCAGGCTGTGCAACGCAGCAGTAGAGTCCATTCAGCATCATCGCTGGGTGCTCGAATTTAGCAGGCACTGAGTGCTTCTCAAGGCCAATAATGTAGCGCGCATGCTCCATCAGGCGCTGGTAATCAAACTCAAGATTGAGCCAGAGGGAGAGGAGCTTCCTTATTACAGGTATTTCCCGAAGGCCATAGTGGAAAAGGACGGGATTAAGGTGTATTGGGATCAGTGCAGGATCACCGATAGGTCGGTTATGCACAATAGACGGGACATCCTTATTTTAAATACCCGAAAAAGGGCAGCCGAGATAATAGATATAGGGATTTCCTTGGGCGACAATACCCGCAAAACTTTAGCCGAGAAGAAGCGGAAGTACCAGGATCTTGCGATTGAAATCAAAGAAATATATCAGCTGGATATGGTTAGGGTAATCCCGATCGTCATATCGGCTGATGGCCAACTGCCTTTTGAGACAGTCAATAATCTGCATGAGCTCGAGCTGGAACCCTGGTTGTTGGAGAGGGCGCAGAAGTCAGTTCTATTGGACACAGCGAGGCTGATGAGGAAGTTCCTCAATTTATAACAATCTGAAATGTCTTCAGTGGGTAGGAATTTTTCCCCCTGCTGATGCTACTTGCAAAAGGAAAAAAGAAAGGAAAAAAAAATAATAATAATAAATAATAGTAATCATAGTGTTAACTTTATTCATATAGGTTTTGTAGATCCTCACCAGAAACTATTCACCATTTGGTCGTGGTGTGCTGGAAATCAGCTCAACGAGAATGTTTACACCGGCATAATAGTGGAGTGTGAATCTTGTACCAAGAGGTAGCGAATAGATCGCAACCCATTGACTCCTGGGTGCCGCCGCACTATCATTACTCATCTAATCCATCATTGGATAATGAGCGGAATTTGTTACATTCAGACCGCTCAGTACTCATTAATAGGACAATATCCGGCATTCGATCGGAAGTGAGCAGCATAGTGTTTCCGGTAAGTCCAAGTGTGGTGCCTTGAGGAACTGCAGCGGTTATAGGAATTACTGGAGACAGTATCCTGACTAACTTGGAATAGACAGATTAGATAAGATTTGAGTATTAAATGGTAGGTATATGGAAGAAATTCCTTTAAAGTTTAAACAATAAGCCCTAATGCCATACTGCATCTCGAATGCTTGAGTGATATAAAAAAAGACCGTAATGATGCAAACTCCTTGTGGCATGTAGAATGATGTGAACGGAAACCAAATTGATGATTCGGAATGAGTTTTTTGGAATCTATAATAGGATAAAGTGCTTTAAGATCAGTTTTCTAGTATTTTGACAAGTATAGGGAGTAAACTAATTGGGCGATGGGATGAAGGATTAATAGGAAGGTTTGTTGGGTTTGGGGATCATTTTAATAGCGGAATAATAATATAATAAAGAAAAGTAGGTTGTTAAAGTGGTGACTTAGATAGATCAAGACTTTTATAGATAATTGTTGTAGAATTTTAGAAGTGATCAGATCGAATCCATGGGATTAGACATCGTATTTCGAAGGATATGGCAGATGGAGTGAAGAATTTATGTGGGGGAGAAAGTTGGAGGGGGAATACGTTACTCTTCGTTGAAGAGAGTTGTAGTTGGTCGTCTTATAAATCAGTATGTGGCATGAAACGAAGCAAGAAGTAAATCTTCTTCAGTGTCAGATTTGGCCCAGGATCCATCGTAAGTCGTAGCGGTGAAAATGTTATCGGAAGTGCGACTTCACGGATTAGTGTATTCAGTTAATGTTATTGTGATAAGATCTGAGTTGTTTGGATTATGATGTAATTAAGATCAAATAATTTTGGCCATTTGTGCTAATCATTTTGTATCCCCCAACATTACTATATTGATGTTAAGACAATTAAGATTTGAGTAAAACATCCAAGCTTGGAAAAACCTGTCAATTAGAATTTTGAATTAACTGCAGGAAGTGAAAGTTTATGGATGAGTTAACTGTATTGTGCAACTATATGGTGTAACTGTATGGTGATCTGTATGGTGCAACTATATGATGTAACTGTATGGTGCAACTGTATGGTGTAACTGTATGGTGCAACTATATCGTGTAACTGTATGGTGCAACTATATGGTGTAACTGTATGGTGCATCTGTATGGTGCAACTGTCGTGTATGCAACTATAATGTGCACTGTATTGTGCAACTATATGGTGTAACTGTATGGTGATCTGTATGGTGCAACTATATGATGTAACTGTATGGTGCAACTGTATGGTGTAACTGTATGGTGCAACTGTATGGTGCAATTGTTTCATATATTCGTGATATTTAAATCGATGAGAATAGTTCTCAATGAAAAAAATTCTAATTAAAAGTAAACGTTTCGATTATATTTCATAATCTTCCTTTATCTGTACACACCACAAAATCAAAACAATAAATATATTAAACATTACATCAAAATAAAAAACGGAAAATTAGAAATACCAAGTATGTTAAGATAACCTACCAAAACTTAAATAAAATATATTCTACTTATGAGGATATGATAATATGGTTTGGGAAAGCATTTTTCTTTAGAATGTTTTTATGGGGTGCTTGTTTTGTTTGTGAAGCTGAGGATCACTCAGTTCCAATGCTCTATTTTTGAGGGCTATGGCTGCATTTAGTTTACATTTAAAGGGATGTTGAGAATTATAATTTAAGTCTGATTTTTGCGTTTTTTTTTCTACCAATCTATTAACAAAACCCCGTCAGTGTTTGTATGTATTACTAGGTCTAATAATGGAATCTGGTTGTTTGTTTCTTTTTCAATACTAAATTGTAATTTTTTGTAAATATTATAAAAAGTGGTAATATATGATCCGTATCGTTTGCTGGGGCAGCCAATTATTATCAGTAGAATGTTAAACCTCTCTCCTAACAAAAATGGTCAAAATAATAGTAATAAGCATAATGATAGTATAGATCCACTATTCCCTTATATCTATAAGTCATTAACATATGTTAATGGTTTATCGGGAAAAATCAGCTATATTTTCAGAAACCAATACAAAAATGGTCCAGAAATGTAGAAACACCATATGCAAGACAACATATTCAAAACTCAAAAGTAAAATACCAATTAACAAACGCAGCAACCTGATATATATGGTCACATGTAAGGATTGTGATCAAAAGTATATTGGCGAAATATCGAAATATTTAGAAAAACGAATATATCAACATAAATATGATATAACCAACAAAAAAGAGAATATAGCATTATCCCAACATGTTTAAATGCTAAGTGTCCACTTGTGACAAAGTCTCGAGAGAAAGTCTCGAGATCAGTCTTAGGGGTTAGTCATTCAAGATCACTTTCGGTCTCGAGACAGTTTTCTGAGACTCTACAGTCACTGCAGTCTCGAGACCAGAAACATTTCGTGTCCAGTTGAGAGACAACTCGCAGTCAGTTGTGTGATTTGATCGCAGTTTGTTTAGTTTTATCTTTTCTTTCCTAATGGATTCGCGGCAGCCCATAGCTTTTATAATTGCGTATAAGACTGTGAAAAAGTGGAAAGTGGAAAGAGTAGTTTATTTTTTTTATACAATTGTTTTAGGCAGTCGCCTGTACAATAGAGCTTGGTTACAAAATTATGTTCAGAGTGGTTTGTTTGTTTACGTATTTAAACTTAAATCTGTGAGAGTAAGATTGCACAGAATTTTTTTTTTCTCAACCTTTGTTTTTTTTATGTTTGTGTTTTATTTACAAAATAAACATCGAAATTCATAATGGTGCGTTTTCTATTTTTTAACGTCCATCTGTATTTGGCAAAATTTGGAATTAACTGAACATCATCGCTTGAAATTACTTGATATATTTTTGAGATGCTCTGCACCTATTCATGTCCCATTTATATGCGCGCCTATTGGAAGGTTAAAAAAGAATTAACCAAAATACAAATTAAAATGAAATAAAAGTATAGAATTCCGAAATAAAAATGGAAAATACACGCAAGAATGAAATCAAGTCTCCGAGAGCTGAGAAAATCTTCAAACCCTGACAGAATTCTGGAGACTGAGTCACGAGAGCAAAAATAACATGTCCACTTGTGACAGTTACGCTCTCGGAGACCTGCGCGAACTTGTCTCCGAGACTGCTCTCGGGCCCCTATCCACTTGTGACAATAGCCTCGAGAAAAGAAACACGACATTAGCATTAGAAAAGAACCATGTTTTTGAATTCGCTGATGTAGAGGTCTTAGATTTTGAGTTTGGCACAAAAAAAGGCTTTTTAAAGAAATGGTATACATTGCTCGAGAGGAAAAAATCCTGTGATATGAAAACATATGTAGCAGTTTTAAAAATATAGCTTATTAGAATTTAATAATCCAAACCTAATGTTTGTCACTGTAGCATCTGGTGGCCAGTCATGAAACATATGCCACAGGAAAACCTCATTTTGTTACCTGCTTCTGTAAATCATTATATTGTCATGTTTACCATTATCTTTTGTGCAATAATTATTATTAGTCAGCAGAGTTTGGATTTTTTAGTTTTTATATTAACAGATTACTTAATTTTAAAATAGTAGCATATATATTTATTTAATTATAAAAATGCATAATAATGTTTGAAGAAAACATCTTAGTTTTGGTAGGTTATATTAACTCACTTAGTATTTATAATTTTTCAGTTTTTTTCTTTTTATTGTTTTGATTTTGTTGTTGCATACAGGTACTGAGGAAGATTATGAAATATAATGGAAACTTACCTTTAAGTAGAATGTTTTCATTGACCAATAATACACGAAAATCTATAGACATATTCGTGATTTAATGATCTTTCTGTAATTTAACCAAGTTGTGGAGGGCATTTATTTAGAAGTGATGCACTTTGTCATTAGCAATTTGCAAATACATGATTAATTACGGTTTGATGAAAACAAGATACAGTGATGTAGATGATTAAAATGTTAAACTACCTGAAAGAATTTGTAAATTTAAATCATGATCATTTTAAAATTTTATTTGAAAACGCTAAATTAAAGTCACACTTTATAATTTATATGTTAATTATAGATTTTGTAAGGATTATGTTGGCTATACTAAACTAAACCAAGTTTGTGTTAACTTAATGTTTAATCAGTTCGGTTAACGAGCAAGTCCATTATATGGTAATTATGATTAAATGAGATACCTGACATTATGAAGCTCTTTAACACTATACAGCTGTATTATAAACGCAGATCTCAAAGAGAGAGAGAAAGAATGAGTGGGGGAGAAGACAAATATATAATATAGGTATTTCATTGAACTGGTGAGTTGTGTTTCATTGGAGTTTTATTAACTCTTCATTATTAAACTTTATACTATTAAAGTTGCGACATAAAGTGTGATCCAATTTCTCTTCCAAACAGCGCCTCTCATTTTTAAACTTAGTTTACTTAAAAAATCTCATGATTATGCAACTAACCATACCAGCTACTTTAATTTTTTCCTAGTATGTTTATAAAAACATATTTGGCACATTTAGGACTTCTATCCTAGATTTCTGTAGGCTTAGGCAGATATAAAGTGGTGGCTACAATATGCTATGCTAAGAAGTTTCTAAAACGGAATCTCCTTAACATAAGGGCTCCTGTTTGTTCAGGCGATCGATACAATTCTAGGATGTTATGGAATTGTATCCAATTCCTCGCCGAGACGGGCAACTCTAATAAACTCAATCTGTCCTGATAGCAGAGGATGCAGGATATGTGGGCAATAAGAAAGTGGACGAATCGGTCCGTTAAGGTTCAATTATGAGTTCGGATCCATTCAGCGGTATTCCAAGGTCAATTTCTCAGTAACAAAATAAATTTTTACAATCTGGGTTTGCAGCAAATCAGAGGGCTAGTGGAATAATGGCCAGATGCAAGCAAATGCGTTCATATGGAAAACCCAATCACAGCAGACTGGCCCAATCGAAGCCGTATGTCTTATAACCTAAGTTTTAGTGCGTCTATTGACCAGACACGCTAAGCCTTTTGGGTCTGGCTAATAGTGGTCACTTGACTGGGCAGGTTTTGCTTGACAAGATTCCTCCAACTGGACGTTGAATTTACCGCGGCGACCGGGCATCAGATTTGCATTTTTTTTGGATCCACTGGTATTTTAAGTAATCCGGGGAAATTCACATTAGTTCCTTTGGATCGAGTGATTGCTGACCGTTGGAACTAATCCCTCCTTCTTTATTTTGTTTATCCCAGAATTAAAAAAAAAAAAAAAACAATTTTAGGATGTTAAAATCATATTTTGTTCAATTAAAATGTAAAAAAAAAAATGCGATACAAACAGGATTGACTTGAAATAATTTACAACAGGTTTGCAAACTGTCCTTGCTCATTTTTCACACGTAATAAACTGTAAACATACATTAGAATATTGATTTCTGTTATCTTCAAACGGTATCCATTATTATTATCATTTGTCTGTGGGGAAGGACCAAACCCTACGCTATCCAAAGACCACTGGGTCCCTATAGCTAGCCCAAGAAAAACAACAACAAACCGGGTCTAGAACAATTATCCAGGGTCTAATCCATCTAAGATTCACCGCAGTCCGAACAAATCGGACAGTAACCTTAAGAGGAAATAGCCTAAGCTCTTTCACAGACATCCTGCTCCGACCAAAGGTCCTGAACCTAATCTCCTCACAACCCAGACAATCTGTCATAAGATGGCCTCCTCTGTCTCACAGACTCTATAAAATGGATCCGGCATGAGCCCCATTGCGTAGAGATGTCTCCTTAAACTACAATATCCAGTAAGGTATCCAACCAGATGCCTGGAGAGAACTCTGTGAAAGACACAGCAACGTCTCACTAATAGCCCTGTCCAGACCGCCGATGAGCATTTTGGACTGCCGACAACCAACTAAGCTCATCCAAAAGGGAAAAATGCTGTGAAGCTGTCCATGATTGGAAGCCTGACAAACATGTGCCAGAAGACACGCCAACAGCAGTCTCAGGACCAATGAAAGGGAGAGAGGCGCCTAATTTGGCAAACCTATCCACCTCTTTATTCCCAAAAATTCCCATTGATACGGTATCCATAGAAATCTCCTCTTGAGTCATCAAGAGTGGCTGATTACTCTCCCCAAAAACAAAAAAAATTGATCTGGAATTTCAGTGGCCCCGATGTACATGCTTCTAACCGTCAATGCTTTTGCTTATAATTATTTATAACCGTTCCTTATATGATGGGGCTTCATTTTGTTGAAACGAATTTGTTGAACTAATGTGACAAATGAGAGATCTGATAATTTTGATTTTAACTTTTCAATACAAAATTTAATAGTTGAACAATTAGTGATACGTTTTTATCAATGCAATGAGCATTTCAAGTTTAAAGGAAATCATTGCAGTCATTTTCGTGAAAATTCGAAAAAAAACAACTCAAAAATGTATTCTGTAAATTTGGAATTCTAGCAATGCCTCTAACGTTATTAGTATTATGCAAGAGAGGTAGAACCATACATTGAATTGAAGTATTACTTTAGACGAAAATTTCACCTTTTTGCTCCCCCCGAATTCCCTCCCCCCAATTAATTTACCTAGAAAAATATTTCAAATAAAGTATTAGGAATTTGTGAATGTAGATATTATACGAAGTTTCAAGAAAATCGCTGGAGCGATTTCAGGGAAATCGCGAAAATCTGGAAAAATAAAACAAAAAAACTGAAAAAGAAAGTTGCATTTCCAGTGAATGTTATTTTATCTGAAACTTTTTTGTCAGATACAGCAGCAGTACCTAGATAGAATATCAACTTTGAACTTCCGGCAGCATTTCGTTTTTGTGTTATTTTGTTCATGCGTACACCTAGTCGTATATACGCACACAAACCTAAACAGTTATTTTTTGTACTCAGGAAATCCAAAACTTGTATTTCCGTGAAAATGCAATTTTCAAAATTTGGCACGATCGTTATACTTTTCTAACTTTGCCAGGTATAAGAGAAAGTAAAATTTGGGAAATGAATAAAATTATAAGCTTGGACAACTTCTTTGGGTCACCCGTTATAAATGGGGCTATACATACATGTATATATTCCCAGATTGTAATTTAACTTCCATATATTCTCACAGACAGTTTATATATTCAAGATGCTTGGAATTTAGAGTAACCTGTTTATATCTTGTTCATTATTTAAACACCTTTACAATGTAGAACTTTGTTAATTACATAGTGGTATATGAATTTCACAACTTGGTTCTATATGTTATATAAGTCATCATTATTTAAACACAAATGAAATATTGATAGTTTTGAAGGCTAAGAAGGGAATAATAGGATTCAATTTATAGGACAGTTAAAACTGCTACAAAGATTATGGCAGATGATTATATATATATTTGAGCGGTTGCATATCGTATTTTATTTAGATTTTGTGATATGATGTAGTACAACTGTTTTTTGAAGTTGTAAACATTGAATGTCCTTCCACTTTACATCTTAACCTTGCTAAATCCAATACACGTTAAGATGTTATATTAACAAGAAACTGTGACAGAGTTCCGAATTTTGTGGTAAGAGCTCGCTCGCTACAGCTTGTACCTTTTTCAACTTTCTTAATTATTATTACAAGTTTTTTTTTGTTTTTGTTTTGTGACTTGAAAAACCTATTTTTATTGCTACTTGGTGCACTTTTTCAGTTCATAAGTCAGTCATCAATTCAGGTCGACTTCATCCTTAGTGGTCACTACCCCCGTTACGCGTTAAATTACTCAATTTGCTAGATCCTTACATTTTTCAATTAAAGCGCTTTCTTTTCACATTGCTTATTCTCTTTCTATGCAAAAGCATGCTTTGCTTGTTTTTACTTGTTTATTACTGAAAATTTTCTTTGATTGACCAATCCATTGTCATTTGCAAATTGTGAAATGCCTCTTCTCTGTGCATTGCATACTAGAGAGGACTTAAAAACAAACCCTGTGGAACCCTACTTATTATAATTTTTTTTTGAAGGTCTCTTGATAACTGTTGTCGGCAATTTGGAACCATCCAGTAAGCAAAGATTTGAAGAATAGTAATGCCCTATTGTTAAGATGTACAACCTATGGTGTACTGTAAGGAGCTCACGGGTGCAAAGCGCGAGCTCTTGGTTACATTTCTTCTATATATTTTCAAATAATGATAATGATTTTTTTGAAATATACGAGTATTAAGCAACTTTTTGTTGCATAACAACAAAAATGAAACTATTCAGATTGTTTGGAATTAGTGTTTCAACTTATAACGAATTAGATTTGTACACAAGCTGCATTAATAAAAAAATTGTATATGACTTTTTTTTTGCTTATCAATGCTTGTTTTTTGAACAACTTTCCAGTTTCACCGTTCATACACGAATTCTTCAATCAGCAAGTCTTGTGAGGGTATGGGGAACGCTTATGTAATATAATTAAAATAAACTTTCGTTCACAAGTTTCTTCACATTTTCTTCAAAGCTGGTATGTGATTTTTAATAATAAATTCTGCCTGTTTTTATTTTTCCAAAAGCTTATCGAGATTTTCAGTTTTTAAGTATTTCGTCATTTCAAAATTTATTTACTATTTTTATTTTTTTCCCCCCACTACCTTCACAAGGAAGTATTGTGATAGTACCAAATTTTCGAATCAGAGTTTTATCGGAAAAGTATTCTTGAATCCGAAAAAGTGGTTTTTATAAATTGATACGAATCAGTCAAAACTTATCACAAGACTACGGCGTAAGTGTAACATCACAGACTGTTTGAAACAAGTTGCGTTGATTATTTGGCCGAGTTTGAAATAAGGTCCGTTGATTAATTTGATTATTATGGCCGCGTTCCAAGGAAGAAGCCATTTATTAGTAAAGTAAATCGTAGAAGGAAGGGATTAGCTCAGTGGTAGCACGCTGGACTAGCAAGGCGGAGGTCCCGGGTTCGAATCCAGCAAACTGCCCTTAGATTTTCTCTTCCTAGGAGCCTCCAGTGGTGGGCAGTGTTGTCTATAGCTAGAGAACACTGCTTGGAACCTGGCGGACTGTGACATAAAGAGTACCTTTCATGGGAACCAGAATGCCTACTTGGCGGGAAGATCAACGGAGACTACGCTCCATAATTTGGTGGGGAGAATTGAACATATGTTGGAGTCCAAAGAGTACGCGCTGGGATGCTTCTTCGATATTGAGGGGGCGTTCGACAGCGTGGCCCATTATAGAATCAGGGTGCTACTGGAGGAGAGGGGTGCGGATAGGACCCTGGTTAGATGGATAGTTAACCTCCTGACTTCGAGGATTGTTTATTCTCGTTTGGGAGTCGCGGAGAGAAGGATGAAAGCAAATAGGGGCTTTCCCCAAGGAGGGAGTTTGTCTCCACACCTATGGTGTCTCATCGTCGATGGCTCCTCTGGGAGATGAACCGTAGGGGATTTTACCTGCAGATGCACTCTGATGATGGGGTAATCTTAATCACAGGGAGGCATCTGAGTGTGGTGTGTGACTTGATGTAGTCGGCGTTGTCTTACGTGGAGCAGTGGTGCAGGAGCTATGGCTTGTCCGTCAACCCAGACAAAAGCTCTTTAGTTCTATTCGCTAGGAAGAGGAAACTGGAAGGGCTTAGGAGACTAGGCTCTTCGGTAAGGAACTGCAAATTTGCAGTGAGGTTAAATACTAGGGGTCCTCATCAACAATAAGTTGAATTGGCGGGCTCACATTGAGCATGTTTGTGAGAAGGGGCAGAAAGTTTTCTGGCAGTGTAGGAGACTAGCGGGTAAGACCTGGGGAGTTAATCCTCGAGGCATCTACTGGATCTACGAGAAGTTGTGCAGCCAAGGATAATCTATGCTGCAGTGGCATGGTGGACTGGTTCCTTAGTGGGGAGGAATAGCAAGAAGCTGCAAGGAGTGCAGCGCACGGCCTGTTTGGCTACTACTGGCGCGATGAGAACGATACCGACGGTAGCACTGGAAATGTTGCTGGGGCTAACCCCTCTTCAGTATGTGGTGATGGGTGAGGCGATGAAGGGGTACCTCAGAATGAGGTGTAAGGGAGAATGGGTGAGAACCTTTCGGAGGGATCACGCTAGGATCGAGGATGAGATTTGACGAGTGAACCGAATTCTGCTATCTAAACTCGAAGAGACGAGCAAGAAATAGGGATTTGAGAGATCAGTATTGGCAGTATAGGGGATGACAACCTCTCGTGGCCAACGGAGCCGGGTAATGGCATTATTCGCTGTTATTCAGATGACTCTAGGCAGGAGGGGACTTGCCTGTCAGGAGCGGGAGCATGGTTGCAGAAGCTGGATAGAGGGAATGCTGTGGCCTAGGGTGGTTTGGTCCCTGTCTTCCAGTCCGAGATGGGAGGCATAATTGAATGCTGCCCCTTGTGTAGGAGCGGCAAGGAGAGATCAAAGAGGTGCGGATTTTTTCTGATAGTCAGGCCGCACTGAGGGCTTTGAGCAAGCCATGGTGGAGCTCGAAGCTAGTGGGAGAATGTAGGAGAAGGCTTAATGCTTTGGCTCGGAGGGTTAAGGTGCGTCTCTATTGGATTCCCGGACATGCGGGAATGGAGGGCAATGAGAGGGCGGATCATTGGAAGGGAGGGATCATCATTACCATTTTGTGGTCCTGAACCAGCCCTTGCCGTCACGAAGAAGTTTCGCGACAAACAGATTAGATTTTGGGAGATGAGAGTCTTGGAGAAATGCTGGGGGGACACGCAGGGAGCCAAAAGATTCATAAAAGGAATTAAGCAGGGAGTTTCGGAGTATCTCCTGTCCCTTAGTAGGACAGGTTTAAGGACCTTGGTGTGGGTAGTGACTGGGCACACGTGTCTAGTCACTTGTTTAACGTAGGGAGGACGTCTAGTCCCATTTGTCAGAACTGCGACGATGGAGTCAGGGAAACGGTGTACCACTATTTATGTCAGGGTCCCCGTTTCGCTGGTACTAGGTTTCGCGTATTTGGGAGAGCACCACTCTCGCAGGACTGACTGGGCGAGTTGGAATTCAAGGATATCTTGGGATATTGTAGATTGACCGGTAAGCCACCGGGGGAGATTATTTAAGGGGATGATATGGGGGGGATAAAAGCCATATAGGCTTAGGTCCCACGCTATCAAGCACCCGGTATAATAATAATAAATCGTAAGCGCCGAATGGATTTCGCAAAAGAACACTTGACGAAAGTTCCTGCTTTCTAGGACTCATATTTTTGGATGAATCGAAATTTAATGTTTTTTGTTCCGATGGTTGGCAAAAACTGTGGAGAAAAAGAAATAAAGCTATGAAAGTGAACAATTTAAAGCCATACTGTCAAACTTGGAGGAGGAAGTGTTATTTCTGGGGGTGCATGAGAGCTAAAGGAGGCTAAGCTGCATCTAATTAATGGTAATATGGATCAATACATGCACATTAATATATTAAGGGAATATTTAAGCGAGAGTGCGAAAAAATTAGGGTTGGAGGGAACATATTTAATCTTCCAACAAGATAGCGAACCTAAACATACTGCATTAAGAACTCAGAAATGGCTATTATACACTGTACCTCGGCGCCTGAAACCTCTCACCACTCCTCCGATCTAAATCCCATAGAGCACCTATGGGATGAAATCAATCCCCGTGTATGAAAACGAGGGATACGGAACCGAGAAGAATTAAAAAATGTTATTATGGAAGAAAGGGTTAAAATTCCTGGAGAAATTGCATCAAAAATTATTTTCATAAACATTTTGAAAAAATTATAACTTCTGATATAAAATTAAAGTTTCTTGTTTCTCGTCACGAAATTACATATTTGTTTTCCTTTGGAAAAGAATTGTTTCTAAATGATTACATGGAGTTTGGGTGTACACAGTTATATTTGGCCCAGTATATTTAATACGAAAATCTGACTGTGAACTATGAGAATCGCATTAAGAGAAAGTTATGTTAGTGTTTCATACTAGAGTATAAAAAAAAAAATAATTATCTGAAGAGAATAAATAAATTAGAGTCAAGTATAATATAAAAGTCTCTATATTACAGTAAATTCTCTTTTATTAGGCCATAAACATGACGGGTAATGAAAAATAAAAATATTTAGTAATCAGAATAGATTGGCACGTCTGAAGAATATAGTAGCCGTGATATATGTACACTTTCTTTCTCTCATATCTCTAGAGGATAATTTATTTCAAGGTGGGATCTCTTGAGCCCTAGCTCTCTAGTTTTGGAGATCACCTTAATCCCTTAACACATTGTAACCCCATTTTCCTTACCTTTTTTTTACAAAATAACGTATTTACATTTCCAGAGGAAACTGTTATTTACCACTAGAATTTTATGATTCATTGCTAAAATTTTTATTTAATCACGAAGTGGATGGTAAACACTCACACAGCCACAAAAAGAAAATGGGGTAGTTTTTCTATTAATAATTGCATTATTTATTGCACAATCTATTTTTAATGCACTTCGCTAGCTTAATAATAGCTTAAGATAATTTTTTACACTAATTCTTGATTTGAACGTATGACTTTTATGAACTCCACAGGCTGTGTGAAGGCACTAGGCTCCATGTCGGAAGACTTTAAAATTGCGAAAGGCTTGAGGGAAGGGGATCCATTGTCCCCGATGCTGTTTAATTTAGCACTGGAGAAGGCTATTAGGGCAATCCGAACCATTCTCGGAGGCACCATTTTTAATAGGTTGAGCCAGCATCCGGCTTACGCAGACGATGTTGTTTTGTCAGCTCGAACTCTTAGGAGTTTTCGAAGAGTTCACTAAAGAAGCCAGTAAACTTAGACTCGCTGTCCACGAAACAAAGACAAAGTATATGCGAACCAAAAAAAGGAACGACCAGGAAGCAATATGCCTTGGAAACCATAAGTTTGAAGTGGTTAAAAGCTTTAGGTACCTTGCGACTGTCATCACTAATATAAACGAAGTCAATATAGACGTAAAAGCCAGAATAACAGCCGGAAACAAATGCTACTGGTCTTAACAGAAAGCCTTGCGCTTCAATCACCTATCTAGGGAAGCCAAGTTAATATTGTACAAGACCTTATTAAGAACGGTTATAATATATGGTAGCGAAACCTGGACTCTAACTCGGGAGGATTAGCGACTTCTCAGTGTATGGGAGAGAAAGGTCCTGAGAAAAATATTTGGCCCGGTAAGACAGGATAGAGTATGGAGAATGAGGTCAAATCAGGAGCTAAAAGATCTATATGGTGAACAGGACCTGGTGGGATTAGTGAAACGTGGGAGGTTGGGTCACCTGGAAAGAATGGAGCAGGACAGGATACCGAGGAAGTTGTTTACTGGGCATCCGGGAGGAGGAAGAAGTAGAGGAAGACCATGGATGCGATGGCTGGATGACGTGGAACAAGACCTCAGGTTGTTGGGAGTGAGAAGGTGGAGCCGGGTGACTCGAGAGAGAGAGGAGTGGAGGAATGTAGTTGAGGAGGCTAGGGCCCTACATGGGCTGTAATGCCAGGAAAGAAGAAGAAGAATTCTTGACTTGGATTAACGTAATCAATAAAAAATATTAAAAATTATAAAAAAAACGAAAACATTAAAAATATTATTATACAAATATCACCACAACAAATACTAAGGGCTCGCATAGTGCGGGACAACGATGCAGTCAGGTTTTGAATGGTCTCTTGTCGAACGTTATTCCATTTTTCTTGTAGGGCAATGTGGAATGTTGCAGAGTAATTGGAGGCTGGTCAAGAGCCCCAGCACGCCTCATGAGCATGTCCCATAGATATTCTATTGGATTCATGCCTGGAGAACGTGCAGGGCAACCGATGATCACATTCATATGGATTTGTACCAAGAAGCGGGTGACAGTTCTTGCTGTGTGTGGTCCTGGCATGCATTAGCATGAAACTCTAAAAACCTAATAAATGAAGCAAACTCTAAAAGATGTATGACTGCCTCTAAAAGAAGAACTTCTTCAATTCACCTAGCAGTGATCATTGCGCCATTGCCAACAACAATTAACTCGGTGCGAGCCTTCAAACTTATCTTACCCCACACCATAATTGAATGCGGTTGAAAAGCAGAACTTGAGCTGATAATACATGCTGCCTTCCACACTTACTGATTCAATCGTCTGAATAGTTACAGACCATATTCCCAGGGACTTACAAACATTTATTTCGCAAAATAATAGCAACTTTGACAAGATATCGCAATACTTCCTCTTTCTAGGAGTAAATAGAAAGTAAAAATGGTTAACTGAAAAAGTGATAATATAAAAAAATGGGTTCGGAGTCTTTGAATTTTTCTCTAAGTGCGAATCCAAAGATTTTCTTCAAACTATGAACGCCAATTGCGCTGATAAACTCTTAGCGTATTTATTTGAAACGTTTTACGGAAAATTATATTATTGATGTTTGTGAGGAATCTGTCTATTGCAAATCAGATTTTTGTTCCCATCTTGTGCTGAAAGGGAAATTAAAATAGTTAAATTTAAAATTCGTCCGGCCATAAGATAAACTATAGTTAATCATAATTTATAGATTGAAAACTGAGGGGAAAATTGTAGTATAGATAAGGAATAAACCATTAGGATGCCATAAAGATTTCGAGGGGATATTTAATAGTTAATGTGCTAAAGAAATGGAAGGCTGAACTCTCTCTAATGCTGCACACAAACTTGAAACTTGATCTACGATAAAGCCAAGGCTATACCAGTGTTGTAGATAACACTCACGCAACTTTTCCACTCCTTATCACCCCCACCCCATCCACCGGCACCATACCACACCCCCATCATTCATTCGACACCATCACTTTTCACTGATTACTGTTATTCTCTCGTTATTTAACATTTATTTATAGCCAACTTACCATTTAGCTTTTCATCTTGCTTGTCTTCTGTGACTTTACTTCAATTAAATAAAACTTTACCGCCAACATTTCCATAGTCAAAATAAATTTAAAGCTCCCAGATAATATGAAAAGTTTAAGGAAATAATTACAAGGTATTTGTTTTGTTTTTTCTGATATATGAGCCATGATTTTAATGTCGAATGATTACAGCTCAATGTTTTAAGAGCACACAAGGAACTTATTATATCTAGCACATTGCTACACTCGTTTTTTTTGTGCAATTATACACTTAATTAACTTTCAATCAAATTTAGGGGTTTTTCCAAAATTAAAAAGCATTTTTTAAATTTATTATTGGGGTAAGTAATAAAAAATGACCTATTTTGTTTACTTTCACTTTATCCTTTACAGAAAAAAAAAGCGTTTATATTTTGTTGAACTTTCATATTCTTATTTTTCATAAACAAATAGAGAATGATTTTACAGACAAAGTTACCCTGGATCGCTTTAAGTTTTGTTGTAGCATTTTTTTAAACAAAATGACGTTAAAATTTGAAATATTATGCCATTATTGGAAAAGAAAGTTTCACCGCCGAAACTACTCGTTTAGTGCGGGAATTTGAAGAGGAGGATGCTCTTTCTGAACGGACAGTGGTGTAGGTGGTTTCAGAAATTTAATACTGGTGACCCTTAGTCTTGAGAGGATAGCCGGTTCAGGGCGAAAATCATCATTCGATGAAGAAGCTCTGCGGGGTTACGTGGAGTCTGACCCGACCAAAAGTACTCGGGAGTTGGCAGCAGAACTCGAAGTATCCCAATGCACCGTAAATCGTGGGCTGCATAAGCTGGGGAAAGTGTATCGTTGGATAAACCCTAATACCTCCCAGTAATACCCAGGTGATTCTATTTACTAATAGGAGGAAGATCGTAGGATTAAAACCCCCTAGGTTATTAGGAACTTCTGTTCAGATTTGCAAATCGGTGAAGTTTCTTGGGGTGGTTCTTGACAGTAAATTAAATTGGTCGGAACATGTTAAGGCACAGCATCAAAAGGCAATTATTTCCTTTTGGCAATGTCGAAGAATCATAGGTAAAAATTGGGGGATTACTCCCAAGATGATGTTTTGGATTTATGGTATGGTTATTAAACCTAGGTTGTTGTATGCGGCTGTGGTGTGGTGGCGTCGCATTGAGATAAGATCCGCTAGACTGCTGCTTGAGGATATTCAACGCTTGGCTTGTCTGGCGGTGACCGGTGCGATGCAGACCACGCCTACAGCTGCAATGGAGACTTTATTAGGAGTTCCACCGCTCTTTGTAGAGATGAAAACTATGGCAATGAAAGTCTGTTATAGAATTAAACAGGCAGGTTTTTGGCAGGGTAAGCGATATGGTCACTCTACCATTCATCGCGAGATGCTTTTGAAGGTTCCTGTTACAGGTTTTCCCTCTGATAGAATGTTGAAGACTTTTGTTTTCGAGCATTCTTACAGTGTCAGGTTACCCTCTAGGGAAGATTGGTCAAGATTGGGTCCGTCTTGCATGATACCTGATAATTACTTCGGATGGTACACAGACGGTTCCAGAATGGATGGTAGGTCTGGAGCTGCGGTCTATTTTGAGACCGGAGATCATTTGACAGTATCTCTTGGTGAATGGACCACGGTCTTCCAGACTGAGGTTTATGCTATTCTTTGTTGTGTTTTGGATGAGAGGGTACGTAACACTAACTTAAAAGGTGTTTGTATCTGCTCGGACAGCCAGGCTGCGTTGAAGGCGCTGAGTTCATGTTCTTCACTTCCAGATTGGTGTTAGAATGTTCTAAAAGACTGGAAGAGCTTTCTTCTCTGAAGGATGTGCTTCTAGTATGGGTGCCAGGTCACATGGGAATTTTTGGAAATGAGCAGGTGGATAGGTTTGCCAAATTAGGCGCCTCTCTTCCTTTCATTGGTCCCGAGCCTGCTGTTGGCGTGTCTTCTGGCACATGTCGGTCAGGCTTCCAGACATGGACAGCTTCACAGCATTCATCTTTATGGATGAGCTCAGTTGATTTTCAGCAGTCCAAAATGCTCATCGGGGTGTCCGGACAAGGCTATTAGTGAGACGTTGCTGTATTTTTCACGGAGCGCTCTCAGGCATCTGGTTGGATCTCTTACTGGACATTGTGGTTTAAGGAGACATCTCTACATAATAGGGCTCATGCTGGATCCATTTTGTAGAGTCTGTGAGACAGAGGAGGAAACACCCATCCATCTTATGACTGATTGCTTGGATTGTGAGGAAATTAGGTTCAGGACCTTTGGTCGGAATAGGATGTCTGTGGAAGAGCTTAGGCTATTTCCGCTTAAGGTTATTGTCCGTTTTATTCGGACTGCGGCGAATGTTAGATGGATTAGATCCGGGTCTGGATTTTTGGTATAGACCCGGCTTGTTGTTGTTTTTCTTGGGGTCGCTATATAGGCCCAGTGAGGCTTTGGATAGCGTAGGGTTTCCCTCCCCACAGACAAATAATAATAATAAATCCTAATACCAAGAAACAATGGTTACACTGCAAGCAGACTGCTCTACCTGTCGCTACAGGGTCAATTCGAAAAAAAAAACAGTGTTTTTTGTTTTTTGGAATAATGAAGGCGTAATTCATTATGAGTTCATTCCCGAACGTCAGTCTATTTATTCGGAACTTTATGCGAGCAGTTAAAAGAATGTACGTTGTTTTGGCCTAACATTACCCCAGGGTTAGTTAACAGAAATAAAGTTTTGTTTTAACAAGATAACGCTCGAGCATACACTTCTCCTTACACAAAACAAAAAATTTCAGAATTACAAGGGATTAAGCTTCTTCCCCACCTTGCTTATATTCCAGGCCTAGCACCTTCCGATTACCATCTGTTCCGGTTATTGGCGCACTATCTTCTAGGTAAAATTTTTAATTCTCTGGACGAGATTCAAAATGGAGTTGCGTAATTCTTCCGTTCAAAACCCAAAGAGTGGTATTGCGAAGGAATTCGGCAGCTACCCTCGAGATGGAAACAAACCATAGCACACAGCGGTGTATATTTTGAATATTTAAATAAATTGTTAAATAAAATAAAATTTTATTTAAATTTGCAAAAAAAAACGATGTTTTTATGACTCACCCATATATTTATAACAAAATTGTAAATTGTAAATTTGTATAATTGTAAATGTTTATTGTAACTTCAGCTGGCCATGAAAAATCTGGCCATTAATTAATAATTTCAATTTTCCTGTATCGTTCTTCAATGTTGCGTACGTGTTAAATTTTTGAAATTGAGTTTCCATCGGAAATACATATTTTGTAACGAATTTTTTTAGCGAATTGTCTTTATTAATGAAAAACCGCAGGAAGCTCAAACTTGGTATTCCGTTCACGTATTGATTTTATTGGAGAGGAGGGATTTTGAGGGAACAGTAGCGTCATGCTTTCCTCTAAGATTCCACTTCAGTACAATGTGTGGTTGTTTTTACCACCTACAGTAATATTAATATACGCTAGAAGCATTGTTAGGATTACTAATTTGAAAACAAAAAAAATCTGTTAACGAAAGTCCGCTTTATAAAACAGGTTTTTGAATTATTGGGAATTTTTTGAAAAAACGGTTACAACGATTAAGAAAATCGTTTAAAGAATAAACTTGGAATGTTTATTGCACCGATAAAAACGGATCACATTGTTTTGAAACCTTTTTCCGACTAAATTGATTTTAGAAGGGATTTGGAGGCTCTGTCTGTTAGGTTGAAATTTAAACTGCATAAACTTTGTTGATATTAACAGAAGGAGCTCCACAAGTCCGCTAAGGTATGCAAGTATAACCCGTATCACCTTCTTTTTTTTTATGGACAGCCGAACTAAACATTGTAAGCTAAATGTGTAGTTGTCTTCAATATAATACTGCAGTAAAGTGGTACATTTCTGGGAAGTCCTCTTAGCTGTCCCAATATTCTCTTAAAGTCAAGTTTTAAGATAAAAGATTCATAAAATAGTATAGACTGCATATGTGTTGTTAGAATTCTAAGTTTAATGGAATAAGTTGGCATTTTACTTCTTCATACCGGTCCATAACTGGACCTAGGCTTGTTCCAATAAGTTCGCCCGATTTTCGATTTTGAGTTTTGAGGTGCTATCTTCTGATCTCTATCTTTCGGAGGTAATCCTTAACCTTTCTCTAAACACGTAAGAGGGGTCATCCTTGGCTTGCATCTCCCGGTTTTGCTATACAGAATTTTCTTTGCCAGCCTTTCATTGAACATTCACTAAAATATTATGACCTAGCCATTAAATTCTATCTTTCTTTGTATAGGCTTCTATGCACGGCTCCCAGAAAATCTCCTTCAATTCTATGTTGCTTCGGATTTGCCATTACCCGAATATTTTATGGAAATCTTTTCTTTCCCAGACCCTAGGAATGCTTTAGCTATCACTGTCGCCCTGATCATAGTTTGTAGAATTAGTTTTCTTTAGCATTCCTGGACAGTTGTTTAAATCGCAGTGCTCTCTTTTGTCTTATTATTACTTTCGGTTATTGACAAACCCAGGTACTTAAAGCCAGTGCACAACACTGGGAAGTTGTGGTTCCCAACTTGCCCACCATTACGTTTTTTTATTCTGGAATCTCGAGGTGTATATTTCGTTTTTTTTTTTCTTGTTAATTTCCAGCCAACATTTCCTATCAGATTCCTCCATTTCATAAAAGTTTCTCCTAGGTGCGCTTTGGGTTCTTGTTATGATCAACACGTCGTCTGCATATGTCAGATGCTGTGTTTTATTATGAAATCCGGAGTTGCTTTTAATGGCTGTAATTGCCCGTTTCAAACAAAGATTAAAGACCACGCTCCAGTGGAAAGTTAAAGGCCACGGAGAAAGTCGTGTCAGTGTTTCACATCAGATTTGTTTAATTTGAGTATAAGAAATAAATATAAATGCAGCCGCGTCTGATAATTATTTAACCATGCTATTCCTTCTATTCTTAGAAGTACAATAAAACTGTATGATAAGATTATCTATATTAATGGAATAACTAAGTGTGATATGGGTATGTACATAAGTTCCATCGTTCCAGGACATTATACGTACATAGTCTGGAGAGTGTGTCAGGCCGTGGATGGTCGGTGATACATAACCCCGAACTGCTAATGTTTTCCACTACCTGTATGTACTCTTTAATGCAATGAAACATTATACAATAATTAATAACCTAATTGGATTACCATAGAAAACTTTACGAATTTATTTTTATCTTTCACAGCTCCTCTCTTTCATTATAACTATCAATTAGGTAATAATAATTAATAAGAATTTGAAGTATAGTTATTTATTTTTAATAAAATATAATTTTTTTAATTTATTCACTGAAAAAAAAATTATTAATGTATTAATGAGTCGACATAAAGCAGCGAGTAACTAATTTTATGCCTCGTCATACCATTTATTTTGTTTTCCAAGTGATATTAAATCGGCTAATATTTAATTACTCTTTATAGGGTCATATGCTTGGGTTACAAATATGTAGGGCAGATATACATTAGGTTAATACGACTTCTCTAAGATTTGTCTGTGGGAGAATATGTGGTCAATGGTTGATCTTTCCCGTCTGAACGCACAGGCCATATTCTTCCTGGATTTTTTCGTCTGTAGATGACTATAATATTTTATAGGTCACTGAGAGCAGCGCTATTCCTCTATAATTTTTGCAGACCTACTTACGTCCGTTCTTATAAATTGGACATAAGATTGCTTTATTCCACTCATCGGCATTTGTTCGCACTGCCAGATCTTCCAGACACGCATATAGACTATGCTCGGAACTATACTTTTCTTTAAAGATATTACTATTTCATCTAATAATGCCTTCATTCTCTTGTGAGTATACTTCCACATCGCTATGAGCGCCCCTTTGTAATGTCCAGGAAATGTTAAAGATTCTTTGTGGAGAAAATAATGGAAAACCCAAAAAATAAAAACATCGGTAAAGTCGCAACTTCTTCAAACTCAAAGTTTTGGGAATACATTTAATTCTCATATATATGTGGTAGTACTGCAGGATTTACTGAAATAGTACTTTAGAATCAAGCCTTCGGACATTTCTGGGGACCTTCTCCAGAACCCCTCAAAAATCAATTTTCCCCAGAAAAATGTTTCAAATAAACATGAAAGACTTACGTATTATGTGTAATGAATTTTGAAAAAGAAAAAGGCTTGAGTGAGGGATCACTTTCTAGAAATCCACTTTTTCGGATTCAGAAGACCTCAAAACATAAAATTCCCGGTGATAACCTAATTTCGAGCAAGTAAAAAGAACGATTGTCAAGTAGTCTTTTCAAAAGCCGATAGCGTCTGTTAAGTACAGTTCTTTTTAATCGTATATGTGGGTTCCATTTAAGTCTCTTATCTTTGAACACCCCAAGGGTAGCGGGACGACATTGGTGAGTCGGCCCACCAACCAAGAATTAAGTTATAATAAATTGGATGAAGAGTGATACGGCGGAAGGTGAATGTGATGTTTTGGGATTTGGCTTCATTCAGTTTAATTTTCCATCTTTTGAACCACAATTCTAAGGAAATAAGGTGGGCTTGTAGTTTTCTGTGTGATATTATTGGGTCACGATTAAAAGAGAGATTGGCTGTGTCATCTGCATAGGTGAGGAGAATTGTTTCTGGATGGAGTGGAATTTTTGCTGAAGGATATTGACCTTGCGGAACTCATGCTATGGCTTTACGTTAAATAACGAAACTGTCAGTCTCTTTCTCTTTTCATCAAGAAATAGCCAGCTGTTTGAGCTGCAAAGTGTATTTCATTAAATAGGCATTAATAAATTATAAAAGTGTTATTAAAATAAGATATTCCTATATAACATCGAACAAATCTATAAAACATTTGAAATGTGACGTCAAATGTTCCTCACTGTTTCAGTTAAAAGTGTTAAGTTCATTACCGTGAAAATAGCATTCCAATTTTAAAGAAATTCGTCTAAACTTTTTTGAAAAACTCCAAAAATTTAAATTTAAACCTAATCAGAAAATTGGGCTTCCGCTGAACAAATTGTTTCGCATTTAGTATCCATTGCAATATATTTGTACCTTCATATATAGGTGATAGAACCCTACATTGTTCGAAAGTGGTACTCTAGAGGAAAACTTAACATTGGTGCTTCTTCAGAACCCTCCCCCACAAACAATTTGCCTGGAAAATGTTCAGTGACTTCTTCTTGTTCCCCAATTTTTCGAAGATTTAAAATGTTATTATATCATGCTCAACGGCTCAGTTTCCTCTCATCAAAACCGCTAGTCACCTAACTTGCCACATTAATATTACCCCGCCCGCCAAGATGATTGAAGCGCTCGTAGCGAAGAAAATTCTAATGAGAAGCATTGATTGAAATGTTGTGCTTTTCTTCGGCAGTTTCCACTCCTCCATAATATATTGCAAGTTTCATTCATCGTTCCAGGATGTGCTGCACTTGTTTAAATACAAATCACGAATAGTTAACTATTCAAAAATTTCTTTTAAGTATTTTTTAGATAAATTTGGTGCTGTTCGACTATAGATTCCACAGATTTCTCATTTTATATGTTCTTAATTGAAAGTATTATTTATTTATTTATTTATTTAATACTTGTTATAAGATCTAAAGATCGGAACAAGGCGAGTTGTTGAACAATACAAATACCAAAATAAATCACTTACAAAATATAAATGCAATACATAATCTGAGTAAAAATAGCAATTAAGTACTTCTGATATTGGAAAAAAAAACAAAAAAAAACAACTAAATTAGACATACTGGAAGATAAATAATAATATTAATAAAGGAATATAAAAAATGAGAATAATAATCTGAAATT
Source organism: Triatoma infestans (assembly GCA_011037195.1). NCBI lineage: Eukaryota > Metazoa > Arthropoda > Insecta > Hemiptera > Reduviidae > Triatoma > Triatoma infestans. The sequence continues at coordinate 124,208 of JAAEAF010000482.1, forward strand.
AAGACAAATACACGACTCAAACAGATTGCTGTCCTTTGACATATATAAAAATTAAAGGAGATAAAATAATCTAAATTTAAATTTACTTATATAGATATATAATTCACTTTCCCATCACAGCATGCCTCATCTTTAAAATCCTAAACAGAAAACTGTACAATATCAGAGCTTCTTTATGGCTAGTTATATTCAGTAAATTAAAATAATCGTAATTACAATCTTGCAGAATTACGCTGAATGGTTCTATATTCGAAGCGATTCATAGACTGGACATATTAAAACTAAGTGATATAATGTTTCATTTTCATTCAAAACACATAGTTCACAACATTTTCTACAGTCCACTATGTAATTAATATTATTAAATGAAAGCTTTAAGTAATAAGTTCCGGATAGTCTTAATTGCGCAATTACATTTTGTACTTTCAATGAAAGCTTCTTGTCCAGTAAATATTGAGGTACACAATCTAATGGCTGTAGTAGGTGGTGTAAGGAGAAAAACTGGAGTTGATAATTCTATTTGAGTCCGCCTCAATCAGATAATTTTTACAGTCATTTAATGATAATTGAAAGTATATTGAACGTTAGATTAAGATAAAATCTTCTTTAAATACAAATATATGTATGCACTTAATGATTAAATTTTATACTTCAAATCTCAAAAGTTAAATAGAATGAATGGGAACTAAATATAAGTTGAAAATTCAAAACTTTAACAAAGTCGAGTAAAATGGCTTCTACAGCTTTTATCCTAAAATAATGTCTTAGACAAATAGAGATTAAGTTTGTCTACTTTAAAACGTTCTTAAACTTAACATTAATGCTAATAAAACGATGTAAATGTTGACTAAATTTAAATATTAATTAATATATGATAATGTTAATATTTGTTACTAAACATTCATCAGCATGGTATTAATCGTTTAACTAATTTTGTTTACCTAAAGTGGTGCAATTAAGTTTAAAACATAGTACTGTTTGATTATGATGTAAAATGGCATAAATAAAAGAGGGGATACACAAGCTAACTGACATCCCATATGCCAAACTAATAATTTTACATTATCCCTGTACATGCACACACATTCACAGACACACCTTTATAATCATTATTAAATGTTCACAGTTTTCTCTTTTAGAACTTTTGGCAGCACATCATTATACTGATAATAAAGTATGTAATCACTATCGACAAGCATAGTGAAAAACAAGATTACGTATTACTAATTTTATACCTAATTTTACCCTAATTAAAAATATACGTTTAGAAAATAATAATAACGGACATCAGTACTTGTGGGCGAGCGAAATATTTACTAAATATTGGAAAATACGTATATACTCACAGAATTATTATTTCTTTGACGAGAGTGTAAAGTGCCCCTCTTTAACTTTTTTGAATTTAAGTTTACTCATAAGAATGCAAGCGTAAATTTTTCTACTTCATTCAAAACTATTTAAAAAAAAATCTGGTGTGAAACACTCACACAACTTTCTCTTACTCCAGTTCTCAAAATTATAATCGCGAAATTTTACAATTTGTGTACCAAATTTAATGAAATTGGTCGAAAATTGAAAAACAATACAGTAAAAGCGCACTTCCGGTTTATTAATTTTCTTGAAACTCGGAATTTTGGCCATCTATTTATTTCTAATTTTGTTTTGATGATAGAATTGTATAATCAACTATGATAGTACTTAGAGAAAAACATTACCCCATCACTCCCCCAAAAATGCCCTTAAATGAATTTTTTCCTAGAGAAATTTTTTAAATAAAAGTAGATCTTTGTATGTGTAGTTTATGTAGGAAGTTTCAAGAAAATTGTCAGAGATATTTTTCAGAAAATCGCGAAATAGTGAAAAAATTATTTAGTAAAATGGTAATATAAACGCACTTCTGGTTATCCGATTTTTTTTTAAACTCGGAATTTCTATAACATATTCAATTCTAATTAACATTATTTAGATGATGGAATTGTTTAATGAACTGAAATAGCACTTTAGATGAAAAATGACACGATGGCACACACACACACACAAACACACATACACAGAACATTTGCTAAAAACCATTTGACTCAGAGGACCTTAAAACGGATATTTCGGTGAAAACTCGATATCGAAAATTTGACACGATTATAATACTTCCTCTTACTAGGAGTAAGAGAAAGTAAAAAAGGATATAGAAACGGGTAAGACACGTAAGGTAAGCTCTAAGAGAATAATCATGAATATTAGGTTAAAGGTTATATTAGTTTAAAGTTAATCAAAATTATGTTTTCTGATTGTTTTTTTAAATTAAGGCGGATCAACAACTATGGTCCATTGGTGCTTTCTCAGTGCACTGCCGGCCTCGGGACAATGATCTCTCGCTACAGACAACACTGTCCATCTCCGAACAGTGAGCTGGAGAGGGGCACCAAAATCTAATTTAATTTATTGATAATTTGATTTTAAAATGTTAAAAGAACTGTTTAATTAAAAAACTTACTTTAATATTATTAATATATTTTAGCAATTTTAAACAAACTTTAAAATTTGTTTAAGTGGAAAGTTTGGCAACACTGTCATTTTTATTTTATCTTATTGCTGATAAGAGGAAGTAATTGGGATCGTGTCAAATTTTCAATATCAAGTTTTCACTGGAACACTTTTTTATTGATTGAGTACATATTTTGAGGTTCCCTGAGTCCGAAAAAGTGGATTTCAGAAATTAGTGGTATATATATATGTGTGTGTGTGTGTGTGTGTGCGTGTGTGTGATCAGCATAACTCCAAAATGGAAAGTAGAAGAAAGTTCAAATTCGATAGTTTGTTTAAGTAATAGCTTGGGACCCGATAATAATAAACCTTATTATCGATTAACTAAACAAAACAGACCAACCGGAAGTAACACTTTACTGAATTGATTTTTCAGTCTTTTGCAAGTGTCTCGAAAATGGCTCTAACGATTTCCAGACATTTGGAAAATCAACTGCACATATAAAGAGTTACAAGTTTTATTTGTAACATTTCTCTAGGAAAATTCATTTAAGGGGACTTTTGGTAGAGCAGCCATCTTAAATTTAATATTATAAGATATTAATCTTATTAATTAAAATTATGTGATAAAAAAAAAAATTCTTATAAATATAAATTAGTAAACGAAAAAACACGTTCACTATTAATATTCATTATGTTTGCCATCTAGCAAACAAAAGCCATCTGGATGTGTTTGTGTGTGTGTATGTGATGTACGATATGATGTAATATAAGAAACTAATGGAAAACGCAATGTTCTATATGCGCTTGTCAACAAACATCACTTTAGTAGCGGACAAAATGGGTGACAAGGTGGTTTTGGTTGTATGGTACTGGAAGATAATGCAGCTTCTTTCTCTCTGCTATATTATATGGGTATACAAAGTAAACAAAGGAAATCTATCTTCGAGATTTTGTTAAAGGACTTCGTCAACTTATAGTTACGGTACCAGGAAGAGTTTGTTCTTATATTAAGTTTTGGACTATAATATAACATTGTTATTACCTTCTTTTCTTATATTTTTTTAATATTTACTATTACATTAATAATAATAATAATATGTTTATTGAATATATATACCTGAAATAATAGCTGTAAGCTATAAAAGGCTCTAATTTAATAGCTGCCTCTTATTATTTACGTATTAATGATGAAACAAAAACAATGGAAGTAATTAAATAAGAATGAAACATTCTTGCCAGAAATTAAATTCATAAACCAAAATTTGCTCTATTAAGTACTTAACAAAGATTATTGTAATTTCGTCCGTTCAGACAGTTACAGAGTTCTACTTTGGTAAGTACGTCTTTATTGAAATATTTCAATCTATATTAAGATAACATTCGGCAAAATAGCTATGAAATGGACTATGTCACCTACTATCATTGAAATTACATAACGAACATAAATGATGTACACAGGAACTGAATGGCCAGTAGTTCACATTTAATTTTTCTGTTTCTTGCTATTAAAATTAATTTGATATCGATCTACTTATTAAATAATTTTATAATATAATTTTGGATAAATTTTGTGGTATGTATCTTGACTCTTGCCTCCAATTCTGCATTCACTTTCCTATTTACTTAATAAGTGATTTAACATCCAACTTCTCCAGATTTTTAACTAAATCCCTCTAACTCTAACTAAAGTTTTTCACAGAGATTATTATATGTGCTAAACCAGAATAAATTTCTGGATATTACATGCGAAGCAATAACTACCTAATCGACAGTCAGGCAGTTCAAGAATTTACAATATATGTATAAGTTAAAATGTAATATTAACCTTTTTTTTTTTACATAATTAGATTAGATATAGATTAAATGTAATCTAAATCCCTCTAACTCTAACTGAAGTTTTTCACAGAGATTATTAGATGTGCTTTATCTAGAATAAATTTCTGGATATCACATGCGAAGCAATAACTACCTAATCGACAGTCAGGCAGTTCAAGAATTTTCAATATACTCGTATGTATAAGTTCTAGTGTAATCTTAACCTATTTTTTTTTTTTTTTACATTATTAGATTAGATGTAGATTAAATTTAATCTTAACGTCTTTTTAAATGATCCTATTTTTGGTAATCCCATAGCATAATTAGATTGAGTCTATGGAGGATGGGCTCTTCAGCCTGCGCCACCGCGACCCCCGTGGGTCTGTTGGGGCACCCCAAGTTGGGACCCTACCCCAGTCCTGTCCTTTTGCGAACTGTGCCTGCCTCTGGCCTGGGGTTTTAGCCACCATTCCCTTGATTTGGTCGTGCATCCATGTCCTGATGGATGCACTCCTGAGCATCTGAGACACCACAGAACGGTTCCGGCCCTATAAGTGTTCCGATGGAACCCTCAGGGCCAAACGATCTGCCGCCTCATTACCTCTATGACCCGAATGCCCAGGTACCCAAACGAGGAAGACCTTATTATGGCTACTAATATCCCTATGTGCATCTAGGCAATCCCACACCAGCCTTGAGCTGATCTCCCACGAGTCAATGGCCCGCATGGCAGCCTGGCTATCCGAATAAATGACGATTCTGGAGTTATGCACTCCGCGTCTTCTTATTTCGGCGGCGCAGGTAATAATTGCGACTAGCTCCGGATGAAAGACCGTGGCTAGTCTTCCTGGCTCACCGAATAGCACATAATAGTGCGGGATGTCTACATGAAGACATTTATATTTTGAGTTTAGAGGGATCTTTTAGGGATTAGATATTAACTTCCACTAGTCCAATGCAAATTTAGACAATACTAATTTTTCCTGTAAGGGTAAATTAAACGACAGGGCAGAAGATAAAAATATCTCTAAATACTTATTAGACTTAACTATCTGTTGGTTGACCTTCAAAATTCCACATTTATTTAGTTACGTCTTCCCGCCCTCCTTATTTTTAGTTTACAACTTAGAACTTTTATTGTCCATGTTCACTAATAATTCCCATACAATTACTACAATTAAAATTTCATCACCAGTACATCAGTACGCGAATATTCAAATTTCCTAGGAAAAGACCACTCCGATTCCCTCAGCCAGATCATTCAAATAGATAGAGAAACGTGTGTGGGATGAGGAGACAAAGGCAGCCTCGGTTAAACACCAGACTTGGTGTACAGAAAAATTTCTGACATGCCTTCTTTACTCCATATAGCGGTACGCGTTTCACCTTTTATAAAAACCTTTTAATACATCAATAAATTTATTCGATTATCCACCACTTAGTTATTAAAAACAATAAATTACTAGGCACGGAGTCAACAGTAAATCTTTTAATGTTATTGTAATGGGATCCGAAGAGAAGGATCTAAAGCAGAGAGAGACACTTTTATATCACAGATACTGGGTTCTAACAACTTTTCAAAATATGTTCAACTGTTCTAACTCCATATTTTTATTGTAAAAGTAACTTATGTGTTTTTTAAAAAAGCTTCATCGAATCCTAAAACTGCTTCGAATCTTTCACAGTATTTGAAATTATCAATTCTAGAATTGAAATATTCCGACAGTTTTGTTTTTAAAAATTAATTACTACAATTATAAAAATTGGAAATAAATATTTATATCTTAAAAACAACAAAGGAAAGTTTAAAAATTGTGCAATTTCTTAAAATCTTCTTTAGTTCACTCATGGATAGTTTTCCGAGGAATTTTTGTATTGTCGAGAAAATTTTATTTGCAACATGAAAAAAATCGGCTCATTTAAAGTGTTCCTAAATATTGATGATGTCAAAAAATCTGTTGGTATTCTGTTACGAGAGTGGCTAGGAAAAAACTCCCCTTTATTAGTAACAATTTGAATTTCATAAGTTATTTGATTAGTAAATTGCATCTTCCGAGCTAGTTTTGCTCTGGACATGTTGTTGTGAGGGAATGGAAGAAGGCGGAACTATTCCCGAAGGCAAACCAGCCACCTTCCTCCCACAGAACAGATACACTGGGACTCTACTATCATCATCGCAAAACCTCGACCACCACGAAACCTTTCCTCAACTCGTGAGCGCGGAGACAGAACTCCGCCGGGCTGGCTCACGATCCCATGGTACCATTTTGTAGAGGGAACAAGTCCCCTACTTGAAGGCCTAGAATGGTCACTGGCCCGGCCAAAGACAAGCCTACGGATTTACCACAACCTCCTGACACCAGCTTGGGCTTACCATGTCATTCTAGTTGCAGTGGGAATTCCGTGCCATTATTTGCTCTGGACAGTTATAGTATTGCATTTCAGGACGTAAAAGTAATGCAGGAAAGTGAATGGGAATTGTGTTTTGCCAACAGCTTGCCGAGTTGTTCGCGGGTTGAGCGGCAAGACTTGCAGACTTACAGACTTCAGTGGGGGCATCCTGCTTATACATTATTTAGTCTTTGTTATTCTTCACTCAATTTATCATTCTTAGAAATTTTCCCGATTCAAACTTTGCTATTCAATATAAACTATTTGCTTTGTCTGGTTCTTTGTGGTCAAAATAATTATTTCTAACGCAAAATAGCTTTTTAATTCATATCTTCTTATTGCAGCAATGTAAGCAGCAATAATTAATAAGCATAGCTGAATGGCCAACTTCATTTCACTTCCTTTTACCACTATAGCAGGAAGTATTGCGGTCGAATCAAATTTAAAAAATTTGAATTTTTCACCAGTGGTGTATATATGAGTGAATAAAATACTTTTAAAAACGAAAAACGCAAGAATTTCATACACGACAAACCGTTTAGATGCCACTACTTATCTACTACAAGTTTCAATCTAAATCCATCAATTTTAAAGGCAACTTTAACTGAATAGTTTTATTTTTTTTAATTCTTCTCAATTTTCTGAAAAATGGCTCTAAAGATTTTCTTTTAAAGTTCATATACGAAATACACAGATCAATTTTATTGGAAACATTATGTAATAGCTGTGGCGCAACAGCTCATTTAGGGCCAAGCCTTGCCAGGCAGCGATTTTTATTGCGATGCATGTCGTAAACACGCTGCAGTTCCCACCACCGTATAGTTCTGGCCTTCGCTACTAATTATTGGTCCCCAGTTTTTCTCACGATGCTGAGTTTTTCTGCATTCATGGGAATCGAATCTAAATGTTTGCTCCAAAGACGAGAACGCTTGTAAGGGTGTTGTGAGGAGATGTTGGTTGTTGATGATGATAGATTTGGTTTAAGATATATAATTGATATGTGTATATATATATAACTGACTGCCAGGGACTTTACACTTTAGAATTAGGAACTGAACTGAACTGACAGACTGACGTGGCTAAAATGATATGTACGGAGTGTGAATCAACAGAATGATGTCTGATGTGTAAGACTGAATTGAACAGAATTATCCTTGACTGTCTCTCTCTCATGTATATCTCCACTGGCCGAACCTCTCCTCTCTGTGCGAGAGGGGCTGTTTCTCTCCGCTAGAGTGGATGAGTGGTGGGGGTTCACTACCCCTACACGCTAATCACATGACTCTAACTTTAACCATTCCTCTAAAATGCCACATCAATACAATGTACGTAAATATCACATCAGTATATACTAGCACACAAGCTTAAAAGCATTGTGAGATTCTGTGTTTGAAGAAAATCTGCTAACCAGAAGTGCTGTCTTATAGATTAGGTGGTTGCCTAAAATGGCTACAACGATTTTCTTTAAAGTTGGTAGAATGATCACTGCTCAGTCAAAAAAACGTATCACTTTTATTTGAAATATTTTTCCAAAAAAAAATTGATCCCCATGAGATTCAAAATTTAAACTGCACAAGTTTTATTGGCTTTGACAGAGGGCGCTCCATACAAGTCCGCTCACGTATACCTTCTTTTTTTTATGGCCTGCTCAATGCAGACATTGAAACGTTTCAATTTGTTAATTTGTTAATTAAATTGTTTTTATTTGGAGTAAGAGAAAAGTCGTATGCGTGTTTCACATCAGATTTTTTTCTTTTGTTTTTATTATTGCACTTGATAAAATTACCAAAACCAAGAAGTTAATACGGTGAAAACAAGTGATATAAAAGTTTTAGAATGTATTATTGGTGGTATGTGTCTCGGCTGGACTATATTCTGTGTAGATGTGTGAATAGGGCTGGCTTAGCATATCTGTTCTTTACTTTGGTGTAATATGACTGACATTCTTCTTTGACAATTATAGAATACTATTGGACATCCATCGCTAACCTAAATCTGCAATATATAACCAGTAAATAATTACATATTTACAATTTCAGGTTTTTAAATAAGTTTTGTCCAAAAATACACATACACACAAAATATTAGCTAACTTTCAACTTTTTCTTACACTTGGTATGTTATATATACAGGGTGTCCCAAGGTATATAGATAACGACTTTTTCTCGGAAACTAAGATAGGTAGAGAAAAAAAAACTGAAATATACGTGTTCCCGTAGTTTTTTGTTAGAAATCCAAATTTCATTCGTAAATTTGTTTTGGTGCTTCCAGAAGCGAGATACAGTCACCAACTTCACTTTTTCAAATGGGGAGGTGTGGTTTTTATTTAAGAAATAGATTCCTCTATTTTTTTGTAAGAAAAATTTACTTGAACGGTTTTTTCTTTGAGCGATATTTTACAAGTTATGAATGAAAACATGATTCCTATAAGAAATTTCAAAATGATATTATAACGGTTTTTTGATTGAATAAGAAGAAAAGTACTATTTTATTATAAATTTTACTCCTCATTAATTACCGACCTTGTTCGAACTGGCCCCCACCATTAGAGATGCATACACATGCTTTTTCCTGCCAATTGTACCTTACGACCAAAGAAATACATCTCTTCGAGCAAGATCTGTAATTAATGAGGAGTAAAATTTATAATAAAATAGTACTTTTCTTCTTATTCAATCAAAAAACCGTTATAATATCATTTTTAAATTTCTTATAAGAATCATGTTTTCATTCATAACTTGTAAAATATCACTCACAGAAAAAAAAACCATTCAAGTAAACTTTTCTTACAAAAAATAGATGTCCACATCTATTTCTTAAATAAAAACCACTCCTTCCCATTTGAAAAAATGAAGTTGGTGGCTGTATCTCGCTTCTGGAAGCACCAAAACAAATTTGCAAATTAAATTTGGTTTTCTAACAAACAAACTACGGGGACACGTATTTTTTAGTTTTTTTCTAGCTAGTTTCCGAGAAAAAGTCGTTATCCATATACCTTGGGACACCCTGTATATGTCAAAAACGAAAAGCCGCAGGAAGTTCGAAGTTGGTATTCCCTTTTGTCACTACCACCTCATCAGACACGAAGATTTCAGACAAAATCCATTGAACCAGAAATTCAAATTTACTGAATTATTTTTTTCATTTTTCCGTGAATCTATATTACATAAATACCTACTCAAATAACTTATTTAAAACTGCCAGGCTTTTCACACTTTAACTAGAAATTATTAACTTATGAACAATTGATAAAATTATAATAAAATCTAGAGAAAATAATTAATTGACGTTCCTAATCAATGGAAATATTTTTTTATTAGCTTTGTCAGTTGGTACAAATTTTAAAAAAATAATATAAAAATAAAGTATGTAAAAAAAAATCTGGTGTGAAACACTCACACAACTTTCTCTTACTGCAGTTAACAAAATTGTAATTGACAACTATCAAACTTGGCAACTATTTAAATGACACAGTTATACTCGTATAATAAATTGAAATAGCACTTTAAAGAAAAATATAATTCCATCCCCCCCCCCCCCAAAGCACCCTTAAATCACGTTACCAAGAGGAATGTTTCAAATAAAAGTTGTAGTCAATATTTAAAAATTTAAAGAAAATCTTTAGAGCCGTAGAACATAGCTGAAAACTGAAAACTACTTTGACAAAAAATTGCACTTCCCGACATCCGAATTTATAGCACTTTAGAGGAAAACCCAATCCTACTTTCTCCTATCTCAAAAGTGCTTAAATGAATTTTTCCGGAGAAATGTTTCAAATAAAAAATATAGTTGTTTGTAAAAGTAATTGATGTACCAAGTTTGAAGAAAACTGGTGTAGCAGTTTTTGAGAAAATTACAAAAAACTAAAAAAAAAAAAAGTGGTACTTTTAATCTGATGGATGGATTTTGCCCGAAATTTTTGGGTCTGATGCGGTGGAAATACCTAAACGGAATACCAACTTTGAGCTTCCTCCAACTTTTTGTTTTTGAGTTATTCTCTTCATAAGACACACACACACACACACACACAGACCATATTTCTACAAACTACTTTTTTAGACTCAGGAGACTTCAAAACGTGTATTTCCGATAAAAACTCAATTTCGAAAATCTGGCTCGATCGCAGTACTAGCTCTTACTAGGTGGAGTAAGAGAAAGTAAAATAACAATAAAAGTTGTAGCTCTTTCTAAAAGTAATTTATGTACCAAGTTTCAAGAAAATCATTATAGACGTTTTTTAGAAAATCACAAAAAAACTATAAAAAAAAAATATGCAATAAAGTGGTACTTCCGGTTGCTGGATTTTGCCCGAAATCTTCGTGTCTGATACGGTGCTAGTACCTAAACAGAATACCAGCTCTTAGTAAAAATCCTCTTTTTTATAGTGTCATATTAACTAAGAAAAATATTGACTAAGAAAACAAAATTTCCAAATGTTTTAAAGAATTCAATTAAAGGTGTTCTCTATCGAAGCACCTAAAAATCCCTTTAGCCGCCTAAATAATGGTTCTCCCTTGAGCCGCCTAAATTGAGTATTACTCCAATGTTATATTTAGAGTCAGTATCCACTGTTATAAATTTATACATATGTATGTGCTCGTGTGGGGAAAACATGTATGTCTGTGTTGTGGATGGGGAAAAAGAGGGGAACTGTGATAGTATTATTGAAGTTTTAGTGAAGAGGAGAGCGTGTGTTAGGAGTAGGAGAGTTTGTGTGCTTTTATATCCATTCATTAAGTTACTTTACTCTTCAACTTCATGTAATCATTTTTTTCTAACATTTGTTCAAAATTTATTTTTTAAAAAAAGAATAATAGATATTAAAATCATGTTATCCTGTGCGCTGTGTAATGGTTACTTTCTTATACAAAATTTTATTTTCACTTTATCTAACTGCTCTAAGAGGAAGTATTGTAATCGTGTCAAATTTTTGATAGTATTGGTGAAATACACTTTTTGCGGTCCCCTGAGTCTGAAAAAGTGGTTTTTAAAAAATGGCGTGTGTCTGTGAACAGTATAGCTCAAAAATAAAAAAAATCGCAGAAAGTTCAAATAAACTACTACCGTAAACTGACACGAAGATTTTGGGCAAAATCCATCAACCGGGGCTTTATTGAAGTTTTTACACACAGAGACCATTTTTTTTTTTTGAAAACCACTTTTTCAAACTCAAAACGACGTATTTCCGGTGAATGGATATCGAAAACGACACAATCGCAACTTTTCCTCTTACAGTAGTAAGAGAATGGAAAAACAACTCAATTGACGCCAAGGGGGACTGCTATTGGCTTCAACATATGTACTTACAACTGCCCTATCTTTTATTCATCTTTTAATATCCTGCATAGTGGCCCCCCACAGCCTCGTCCACTTCTTTCTTCACCGTTACTTCCTTCTTAGCTCAGGAAGCTCCAGTATTCTAAGATAATGGTCATGTATTGTTCTGAAATATTTTTATTTAAATATACTGTATGTGCTTGTTCAGTGATTTCTGTAATATCAGTTTTGTTCTGCTGTACATTGTTCTGCAATATTATTGTATGTATTTGAGGCGGGGATTTAAATTGATTTACTATCTATTGACATGGAGTTATTGCTTTTACACTTCATCTATATTTTTGTTATTGCTCCAAACCCCGTTCATGTTTCCGCATCCCGTGCACTACAATTCCATATCATCTCTCTACAAGACTGGCTTATCAGGTGGAGTATAAAGATCAATCCCACTAAAAGCAAATGCATATCCTTCTCCCTCCGTCGCGCTACACTCCCGCCCATCCTCCTTCATGGGACTATAATACCGATAGTCGACAAAGTCCGATATTTAGGACTTTATCTAGACAAAAGACTCACTTGAAATCCGCATACACGAGTAAAAAGACTTGAACTAAACGGACGTTGCAAACTTCTCTCGAGACTACTTTACCGATGCTCTAAACTTTCTCTTGAAAACAAAAGTCTTATCTACAACACTATTTACACACATTTACGCACCTGGGACTGCTCTGGAAACTCAAGGGCATCCTACCATTTACGTATTACCTTATATTTAGATCCTATCTATCCGATCGGTACTTCCAGGTATCTGTCGGAACTTCCCTTTCTCCATTCCACTGCGCTCAGGCAGGTGTGCCTCAGGGCAGTATCCTTGGCCCAATTCTTTATACAGTATACACTGCCGATATTCCAACTGATCCAGTCACAGTAATCACCACCTATGCAGATGATACTGCAATCCTCTCCCCTAATCCTGATCCCGTTAAATCTCACCGGAACCTACAGAATCATCTGCTAGAACTTGAAAAAATGGTTCAAAAAATGGCGAATTAAATTGAACGAAAACAAGTGCCAGCATGTCATGTTCACTCTTCGCAGAATAACTCCTCCTCCTTTATATTATAACCAAACTCCAATCCCAACTGCAGATGTCGTCCGCTACCTTGGGCTGTACATCGACAAAAATTGACGTGGAACCCTTATTTTTCAAAATATTGACAAAATATTTGTCAAAAAATTGACTGAAGAGACAAGAACTAACTACACGCTACAGGCTCCTTAAAAGACTCCTCGAAAACAGATCAAGACTTTCACTAACTAACAAACGACTCATATATACATCACTTTTGAAACCCATTTGGACCTACGGAATTGAACTGTGGAGTTCAGCCAAACGCTCTAACATCCAACGAATCCAATCCCAACAATCAAAAATCCTTAGAACCATAGTGAACGCTCCCTATTACGTATCCAACAGAACAATCCACAACGGCCTTAATATCCCTTTCCTTGCAGATGTCACCAAATCCAAATATAAGAAATTTCATTAACCTCTATCCCTACATCATAATCCCCTCGTCCGCCGTCTCTCTTCCCTCACTCACCCTGATAATCCACCTAGACGCTTGAGGCGTAGATGGCCTCGCGACCTCTTATCAAGTCACCCGAGTACAAACTAAATTCGAGGAGTGCTACCGCTGTGTAGCTTGATTACGTCAATGTTTTGATTACGTCAAAACATGTACACCCCGTGAAAACTCAATTTTGAAAATTTAACAAATAATCGTATGAGAAAGTAAGAGAAAATAAAAATATCTGAAAAAAAATAAAAATACATTTCTGCGTATTTTACCCAGTAAAACCCAATAATACCACAAATTTAGTAATACAAACAAAAAAATAAAATACTTCAATTGTTAACAAAATTATTTTATTTTTTATAAGTGTTTCTATTTCTTTATCATTTGCACTTCTCGTTGTTCTTTTTCTAAATCTTCGTACACTCCCAAGACTCTGTAGTATAACCCTGTAACATGGAATAATAAATAGATAAGGAATTCCTATCTGATTTATGAGTGACCATCCTCGTACTAATAATTAATTTCAATATAGGAAAACCTATGTTATAGTATAAAATTGTCAGCTAACATGACACGCAATAATATTTGTTTCTCCTCTTTATTGTTTAGATAAAAAATCAGTTCAATTTACTCTCAAAAAAGAAGTATAAACATACTATAATAATAAAATTAATTATTATATTTAATATCTGGTATTTTGTTGTACTGGTTGGTTCCGCAGAACTGGAAAGCATCAGAGACATCTTCCCTGATAGCCCTCTTCATTTTGTGGTCATCGACCGATTTCGGACGTTCACTCTTCATCAGGATGTTTTTGTTGCACAGTGTAATAAACATAGACTTGTACAGAGCAAATACAGTTGATACAATGGATTGGGCGAACGCCCGAAACCGGTCGATGAGCACAAAATGAAGCAGGCTATCAAGGAAAATGCGGTGATCTGGTATTTTATCCGTCGTAGCATGCATTTTGATTTTGTTCCTGACCGCGGTTTTGGATTTTCATCAATCGTCAGAGCAGATTCACCAAGTTCTTGTCACTAATTTTGAGAGTTCATTTCAACTTAATGTTTCTGAACAGAAACATTACGTTGAAGTGAACTCTTTACACGAGAACTTGGTGTATTTGCTCTGACGATGGATGAAAATCCGAAACCAGTCAGGAACAAAATGAATGGATACGATGGACAAAATACCAGATATTATCTAGCATCACATATTCCATTATATTTAATTTTAGTTAATTATTTATCCTTTTAAAGTCCAATAGCATCCAAATTTCTTGAAGATTGGTAACTGTGTAGAACAATAAACCTATCGTGACTCCTAAATAATAGAAATAATAGATTTGTAGGCTAATTTATACAAAGGGTATTGTGCATTCTAAAACTTAAATGGACTCAAAAGAATGGGTAGATAATAATAACTAAAGTAATATAGTTGGATAACTAGCAATAAATAAATTTGGTGTGAAAACTCACGCCATTTTCTCATTATTATAAAATGGGATATTGGAGTGAAACGTGGTACTAAAATCTATTTTCTCAAAACAAAAAAATTGGTGAATATATGTTTGATTATTATACCACATTTAAAGAAATTGTTGATGCGATTTTTGAGAAACTCGCTGAAAAACAAAAAAAAAAAAACTCGCCCGTTACGGAAAAACACTGATTGTCTTAAATCTTTGGAAGTTTTGCCTACACATTCTCTTCTACTTACATTATCTAAGTGGTGTAACCGTATAATATACTGAAATGGCAAAAAAATTATGTTATGAAACAATCATAATATTTCTTCGCATCGCATTTTATATACTTATACGTGACACATTTATTTTTTTAACATGGACATGTAATACTAAATATTTGGTGATTTCAACATTTTCTGGCAGGGGGGGCTATCATTAACTATATATTATACCATTGATATAGTGGTCTTCAAACTTTGTCGACTGATGGAACTCTTAGAACTATAATATCTTAAAATAATATTTAAAGTAAAGTTATAAGTACTTTATGTAAAGACAATTAATGAAAAGTATCATATTTTTTCATTAAACAAAAAATTATCAGTGCCTCCATAGGTCAGAGTAGCCATGAATTTCAACAAACATAACTTTGGGAAAATATTCTTGAAGTGAAACAGTTATACGATTTCTTTTCTTTTCATGATTTGTTAACTAAATTAACTTTTCCTTAATTTATAGGCACAGGAATCATAACAATTAACTAAGATACAAGGCGCAACAGCTCAGGGAGGAAGAAGGTATAGTTTTTCTGTGGCTGCAGGGAGGGGGGGGATCTCTGGCCAGTACTTCGCCGTGTTTCTAGCATTCACTAATGTACCGGGCAATGTTAATCATACATGGCTGTGTCAGCATTAATTTGGAGTTTCCATGGGAAACGAACTTGGACAAGTAGTAGAATCCCATATTTATAGTTATACTTACTTCCTATATACTTACCTAATAGTTATACTTACTTCCTTTATACTTACTTAATAGTTATACTTACTTCCTTTTATATCTTCGTCTTGTTCATCTTCCTCTTCATGGCCGACAACACTTGTCATCGCCAACTCGTCACCACCTTTATCATCACATTTTCCATCTACATATTTCCCCTTTTCTGGTCCGGCAGTTGCTTCTTTTTGTTTAACTTCTGTTTCACCCATGTCCATAAGGCGTACTTTATAAGGATCTTTTCTTTTCATTAGTACGCGGGATTCTGTACTCATTATTTCTGTTGTGCTGCTATCCCAGAACGTTTCTTTAGTGTACAACTTATCGACCGTACTAAACAGAAAAACGAATTAAAAGAAATTACGAAACATAGAAACAGAAATTTTTCCATCACTAGTTGAATAATACGACAATTACCACCCAAATAAAATCGATAGAATAGTAAAAGACAATGTTGCTAACATTTAATTAAATAAATTTTAAGGTTTGGCTGAAATTGCTAGTATATATTGATATCGTCGAAGTAAAAATAGATGTTTTTAAATTAAACTTTAAAAAAACTAGAAATTACTTAAAAAAGAGCAGAGTAGAGTACTTTAATGGCTAAAGAGGGATTTACATTACCGTTTTGTGGTTCCGAGCAAGATGTAGCCGGCACTAAAAGTTTTGCGACAGAGACGTCAGACAATAGAGGGAAAAAGGGCATTGGAAGAATACAGAGGTGTGACTCCAGAAAAAAGATTTAAGAAAGCTATAAGAAAGGAAAGACTTGAAGTAACTTCTTTCCTTGGGTAGGTTACAATTGAATGTTCTGGAAGGTGTATTGACTGAATAGTTTTGGATAACCAGTCACATACACAAAATAGGCAGAACGTCTTGTCCTTTATATCAGAATTTTGGCGATAGATCCGGGAAACTGTTTACCATGCTTTCTTAATCTTGGAAAGGTTTACCTTATTCAGTATCCCACTTCCACCACTAATAGGCTTCGTGAATTTGGGAGGGCAGCACTCTCAAGAGAATGCATAATATATTGAAGTTTGAGCGGCAGATTGCTTGGGAATACAGGATTGATTGGCCTTTTTTTTTTTGTTAGGGGATAAGAGCCATATTGACTTCGGGCAACTCTTGATAATAATAATAAAAAGAGTTATTATATACGGATTCGCTCAATTAAATTTGGAAAAATGAGATCATTTGCGAACAAAGACAAAAATTTGGACAAGTTATTAACTAGTTTTAAGTATTAATGACTTTCGACATTTGGTAAGATTTCTGAAAGCATTTCGATCGCTTAATGAAACACTGAAACACTGGTTTGAGCAGATTTTTTTTTTTTTTAACCACGAAGTATACCATAACAATAGAAATCCTAATATACTATTCTCATTATAAAGAATCATAAATTTAAAACAACAACAAAAAACAAAAAGGACAAAAATACTTACTACTGTTTGGCTGGTAAAAATTTGAATGGTTCTAAATGTATTTCTTCATCATATTTGGATAATTCACATTTTAATAAATCATTCACTTTTTGCAATATTTCTAATTCTTCAAATTTTTCGCATAATAATTCTAGTAAAAATTCTAAATTTGGTGTTTCTGGATCAACATAATAGAAATGTTTACGGAAATAACTGTATGTCCATTTTTGTAAAGGTAAATAGGATTAATGAATGTTTATAGGTTAATCGAATATAGGTTATAAATACGCTACTGATAAATAGATTACCAAGTATGTAGGACTACAAAACATTAACACCCCATTTTCATAGGGTTCAAAAAAGACTAATTATTATTATTATTATTATTGTCAACACTCCAAATATTTAAAGTTACATCTGGAATATATACAAAATATTAAGTATTCAGATAACAGGCTTCCAAAAGTTCTAGCTAAAGAAATTATAATGGATGTGTTAGGTGGAGAGAATTTAGGTCTGGTTGATGATATAAGAAGAAGACTTGGTTAACACTGTTTAACTAATATATTAATAAATAGACACAAACTGCCTGGACTTTAGAATAGAGGAATGTTTATGGTAAGAGTGGTATGAGAATGACACGTAGCGATTGGATGTATTGAACTGATTTCAACTGTCTTTTAGACTGTCCGTCGCTATATTTATACAGTTTCTCCCTCTCCAGTCCGAGAGGGAGAAACTGTTTTGGGTTTTGTTTCTCTTCTCTTTGCTGAGCTACTCTTTGGTTGCTGTTACAGAAATAATAAATAAAAATATCTATTGGTTTAAAGTGAAAAATTTAATTGAAGATTATAATATAAATGTCAAGTTAAGTCAAATTGTAATAATATTAAGTTAATATTAACAAAAATTAATCAAGAAATATAAAAACCAAACTTATTTCTTTTAACTAAATTAAGCTAAATAACTTTAAACTCTTATCTCCTGCATAAAAACTTAAGCTATCGTACATAAATTGCCTTAGAAGAGCCCGTTGAATCTTTTAAATCAAGTGGAGAGTTATTAAATTTTGTAAAACTTATTTAGATAAAAGTGTCTTGTGCGCTCTATGTAACAGTGGTGAACTTGGAAAAACTTATCATTTCTTATGAACTTGTAAAGTACCATCAGAATTTAATGTCAGTATGTTTAATAAACAAGAATTAACAAAAGATGAAGTAATTGTAATGTTAAAAGTTGGGAAAGTTGAATGTCTTACAACAGCCGTCGGAATTCTAGTTAATTTCTTATAAATGAGTTTAATTTTCATGGATTTAACAATAATTACATTAATAATGTTTTGTATGTGTTATATTACAAAAGCGATAAAAAAAAGAAAAAAGTTTTAAACAGCTAATGTCTTATTCCTAAAAGTATAATTTTTAGTTGATTAATACGGCCATCTATATAATATTAATTCATTTTAGAAATATCTCTAGAATACCAAATTTGAAGAGAATCAAGTAATCGGAAATGCGACTTTACAGAATGTCTTTCGAGTATTTTTTCGGAATTTTCTCGAAAAATATTGTAAAGTTTTTTATTATAATTATTATTATTATAAACGTATCTCTTTTATTTGCTATGATTCAAAGGAATTCTGCAGAATTTTTGGCGTTATATTTTAAAAATAATGTGAGGTTGGTTTAGTGTTATTGACTCCCCTTCTGGACTATACTGTAATCATCTTTCATTCCTTTTTTCTTTTAACTGCCTGGTACTAATTATAATAATAGGTCCTTATCCCCTACATTACCCCCTATCTCCCTACATTTAATATTGCGACAAATATGTCGAATTTGGAGTGTATGGAAAACCTATCTTTTAATATACATTCTTCCCGTATACCCCTACTTCCTCTTAGTACTGAGGGGGAACTTTAAAGACCGTACCTACCCGCTTGGAGTTTACCGGTGCCCCGTTGCAAGCAACGAGATCGTTTTACAAGAAGGGGATGTCAATACCATGGAAGGACTTTTAGTGCAATACCCTACCACTGCAGAAGTGCCGAAGCATGACCCATTTAAGGGCAGGTTGAGACACGCTCAACCAGCGCGCAGAGTGATCCCACATAGTGGTCACACTCCACTCCCAGAAGCTAGAGAAGGTACTCCCTAGCAGGCTCTGGTAAACCGCGCACACCCAGCAAATGCGCTTCCAGCTACAGGCTGGCACCGGCGTTTAATTTACCTTGCGAGTCTCCTCCCGCTCAACTCATGACCTCGGTCATTAGAGTTATTGATTAAAGCACAGCCACTACGAATCCTACCTCAATTGCAAGCAATTGGCTCGGAAACTGGCTTGTGCCCGTAGTTCAGTATTTCAACTCTAACGAGCTAGCGTGACTGATCGCACTTCCGATGGATCGACAGATTCCATCTACTGATTCCTGTCCATTGCCTCAAGTACTGGGGTTTCAGTAACCCAGGTAACTTACAGGTAACCCTGCAAGGGGAAGGGATCAGGATTGGATTGGTTGGGGAGCTGGAGAGCCTGAGGCTGATTGCACCCCGAAGGGTGAGCGTTGGCGTCGCCATATGCCCACTCCCAGTTGTCCCTAGAATTATGAATTAGAACTAGATTTTACTGTTTGCACAATGACTAATACATATCTTATTACAAGATACGATTAGTACCAGTGCAGAGTTCCCCTTTTAGTCGCCTCCTGCGACAGGCAGGGAATACCGTAAGCCTATTCTAACCCAGGACCTAACGGGGAAGTGGGAAGACAGTTAGTAGCGGCCTAGGTAGCGAAGGCCGGAACTAAACAGCGTGAGAACTGCGGCAGCTTACCACACACCCCCTATACAAATCGCCGTCTGGTAAGCCTTGGCCTTTCATGGGCTGTTGCGCCATAGGTTTTTTTTTCATATGAATACTGTTTTTGTTTTTTTATATTTTTTAAATACAAAAAAAAAAGAAGAGAGTATTGTTCGTTGATGTGACGTAGGGTCTCTCTAAATTTTGACAATGCTATGGCCAAACTTTTTTGAAATTAATGAAGAACTAGTAATAATGTCAGACAAATCCCTTTGTTCAGTACAAATATTGATATGTCCTTTTTACTTTTCTCTTACTCCTACAACTGCGAGGAATTATTGTAATCGTGTCAAATTTTCGATATCGAGTTTTCACCGGAAATATCCATTTTTAGGTCCCCTGAGTCCAAAAAAAGTGGTTTCTAGAAAATGATCTGTGTGTAGGTATGTAGGTATGTGAACAACATAGCTCAAAACCGAAAAATCGCAGCAAGTTCAAACTTGATATTCCGTTTGGATATCACCGTTTGGGAATCGACAGTACGTTATCTGTCCAAATTCCTCAGCCGGAAATACCACTTTACTAATTGTTTTCTTTTCAGTTTTTTTGCAATTTTCTCGAAAATAGCTCTAACGATTTTCTTTAAACTTGTTATATACACTACACATACAAAGATCTTCAAATTTTGATTTGAAACATTTCTCCGGGAAAATGCATTTGAGGACACTTTTGGGGGAGAGGTAGGGTTATGTTTGCCTCTAAAGTGCTATTTCAGTTTATTACACAATTTTATCATCTAAATAATATTAATTAAAATTACATTTGTTGTTGAAATTCCGAGTTTGAAGAAAAATCAGATGACCGGAAGTTCGTTTTTACTGAAAAGTATATAATGATTTTCTCCATAAAAACATTGATGAATTTCATTAAATTTGTTATACTAACTATAATTGTCGAATATGGTGGACAGGTTCACAATGCTGGATAATATCCTGGTATTCTATCCGTCGTAGCATGCATATTCATTTGGTTCCTGACCGGTTTCGGATTTTCATCCAACGTCAAAGCAAATTCACCAAGTTCGTGTAGAGAGTTCATTCAACGTAATATTTCTGTTACACTCACACTTGTTGGTTTGTTGGTTGTATATAATTATGTATTATATGTATCCATACGCATTATACGCATTCTTATTATTATCGATTTTCATCCATCGTCAGAGCAAATTCACCAAGTTCGTGTAGAGAATAATTCACCAAGTAAGTGTCAACGTAATGTTTTTGTTACACTCACACTTGGTGGTTTGTTGGTTGTATATAATTATATGTACATAATTATATACAACCAACAAACCACCAAGTGTAAGTGTAATAGAAACATTACGCTGAAGTGAACTCTCTACACGAACTTGGTGAATTTGCTCTGATGATGGATGAAAATCCGTAACCGCTCAGGAACCAAATGAATATGCATGCTACGACGGATAAAATACCAGATAATGTTTGTCAATTAAAATTTTGAAAAGTGGAGTAAGAGAAAGTTGTATGAGTGTTTCACACCAGATTTTTTTTTTTTTTTTTGTTTCTTTTATCTATCTAATCACATTGAGTCCTTTAATATTGTTTATTTTTATTTTCTTCAAATTTTGTATCAAATGATAAGTTATAAAGATTTCTTCCTTGTAAAATACTTTATATACTTCCTGTTTACTTACTATACGTAAACACTCTGACTCTGGAATATTTTAGTTTGGAATATTTTCCAAGAAAAATTCATTTTATGGGAACTCGGGGCGGTGGGAGCTGGTGACTTAGGCTTTTCTCTAAATTGTCCTTTTAGTATAATGTACTGTTCTATGGCTTACGTAATAAATATTAAGGGCAATTAAGTAATTAAAATTCTACTTACTTCGAAGAAAATTTTCCTAATAGAACTTGTGGCTGGTAAGAGAGAGAGATATAGTCCAAGTATTTTGTTCTAGATTTCTGTTTAATTATTCTCTGATAATTTTATTACTCGTAAAAGATAGTGAAGATATAAACTGTAATATTTTTGGCAAAACATTAAGATACGCGCAAATTTGGCACTTCCTGTATTATTTAAACACCATCACAACCATTTCTGTTGACAAATTTCTTTTACAATCATTCCAGTTTATCTTTATTTAATTGGATTAACCGAGATAACAATTTTGGGTGGCAAGTTTTATTCAATTTACTTTACCATATAAATACACTTTAAAACTAAATAATCTTGGTTATTACTTTCTCTTACTCCCTAAGTAAGAGGAAGTATGTAATCGTGTCAAATTTTCGATATCGAGTTTTCACCGGAAATATCCGTTTTGAGGTCCCGTGAGTCCAAAAAAGTGGTTTTTAGCAAATGGTCTGTGTGTGTGTGTGTGTGTGTGTCTCCGTGTGTCCCTGTGTGTGTGTGTGTGTATGTATGTATGTATGTATGTGAACAGCATAGCTCAAAAACGAAAAATCGTAGAAAGTTGAAATTTGATATTCCGTTTAGAGGTCACCATGGGATCAGACTGTACGTTATCTGTAAAAATTCCTCAACCGGAAGTATCACTTTACTAGTTGGATTTTTTACTTTTTTGCGATTTTCTCAAAAATGGCTCCGACGATTTTCTTTAAACATTAAACATCAACCACACATACAAAGAGCTACAACTTTTATTAGAAACATTTCTCCGGGAAAATGCATTGAAGGGCACTTTTGGGGGAGGGGTGGGGTTAGGTTTCCATCTAAAGTGCTATTTCAGTTTATTAGACAATTCTGCCATCTAAATAATGTTAATTAGAATTAAATATGTTGTTGAAATTCTGAGTTTGAAAAAATCGGATAACCGGAAGTGCGTTTACTTTACCACTTTACTAAATGATTTATTCACTTTTTCGCAATTTTCTCAAAAATGGCTCCGACGATTTTTTTGAAACTTCGTATATAAACTAAACATGCAAGGATCTACAACTTTTATCTAAAACATTTCTCTGGGAAATTTCTTTTAAGAGCACTTTTAGGGGAGGGGTGGGGTTAGATTTTCATCAAAGTGGTATCCTAGTTGATTATACAATTCTATCATCCAAACATAATTAGTTAGAAATAAATAGATGGCTGAAATTCCGAGTTTCAAGAAAATTAGTAAACCGGAAGTGCGCTTTTACTGAACAGTTTTTTCAGTTTTCACGAATTTCATTAAATTTGGTACACAAACTATAAAATTTGTCAATTATCATTTTGAGAACTGGAGTAAGAGAAAGTTGTGTGAGTGTTTCACACCAGATTTTTTTTTCTTTATTTTTTTTTTAATTAAAGATTGCTCGTTTTACATCTGCAATTTAAAATGTTAATTTGATTTGATTAAAAAAAAAAATCATTAAGTAACTTTTTTTTTAACAAGTCGAAAAGTTTTTAAATAATAATCTGACTTATTAACATGAAGTTCTTAATATAGAATTCTATTTTTATATTTTGCTTTAGATTGAGGGAAAAGAATTAAAACAATTTTAAAATTCGGTATTTTATCCGTCGCAGCATGCATATTGGTTTTGTTCCTAACCGGTTTTGGATTTTCATCCATCGTCAGAGCAATTTCACCAAGTTCGTGTAGAGAGTTCACTTCAGCGTAATGTTTCTGTTAGACTCACTCTTGTTGGTTGACTTGTTGGTGTGTTGAATAGAACAATAAATAGAAGTAGTTAGAAGTTCAGTATGTTTTATCTAAATCGAACCCACTTAGCAACGAGTTGCAGTAGCTAGTTTTGAAAAACTTTACAATATTAATTTATATTATATTAATATTACTAGTTCCACCACCTATACGTATAATATTTCATATACAGGAAGCATTGTAGAATTTCAAATTTGAAGAAAAGCAATTAAGGAACCGCTACTTGAGCAAATAGGTTTTGATTTTTATAGTTGGTGTATTTATTTATTTATTTATTTTTTTAATTTAAGGCGTGTCAACATCTATATCATTGGCATCCGAAGCCTCTGCAGCTCACTGTTCGGTGATGGACAATGTTCTCTCGTTACAGACAACACTGTCCATCACCGACAGTGAGGTGTAGGAAGAAAAAAATCTAAGGGTAGCACAGCTGGACTCGAACACGGGAGTCCAGTACGCTAACCACTTAGCTATTCCCTTCCTTGCTTTATTACATATATTTATATTTAACAGTTATTTAACTTTAATTTGTTTTTCTTTAAAAATTTGTACATTAATTTTTGCACGTCTTTTTTTTTGACAATTGTTTGTTTTTGCAGTAAACTCGTAACAAACACTTATGCCTTTTTTTTACTTTTAAATTTTTGATAATTATTATATTTATCTTAGTAAATTATTATAATATGTTTAAAATTAGTTAAAAAAGTAAATAAATAAATTTTAAATTAAAAACATGTACAATTATTGTGATTGACATGTAATGGGATCCGTAATCATTAAAGATTCATAGGATCCGAAGAGCGGAGAAGCATACATTAAATGAATCAAAAGTTTAGTTATTCCCCATCTAGGCCAGACTAGGAAGGGAGAGTTTGATTCATATAAATAGGAGCGACAGCAATACAGTTGAGGACAGTTTACGACCAGTTTACAACCAATCGGCAACCTATCTATTACCTTCTCATCACTCAGCCAGTTTGTCTCTTTATATTTTTTTCGCTACCTAACTTCTATATACTTATAAATTCTGTGTTCTTATATTTTGTAATGTTCAGCATATATTCTAGTGTATTTCTCTAAAATACATTCTCTCTCCCTTCTCATATCTATTATATCAGGGAATTAGAGAGAATGGATTTTAGAGAAATAAACTAGAATATACGCTGAATACTGTATAATGAAAGAATATACAAACTGCAAGGACTTTACAGTAAAATAGAAGTTGGGTAGCGAGAGATATATAAAGAGACAGGCTGGCTGAGTGATGAGATGGTAGTATATAAGCTGTCCTGAACTGTACTGCTCTCGCTCTATTTATATGAATCGAACTGTCCCTTCCTAGTCTGGCCTAGGTGGGGGAGTAAGTAATTTTTGTTGTTTCCTTTAATGTGTTACTCCGTCCGCTCTTCGGGTTCCTATGAATCTTACAATTATTGTGATTTTAATGTAATGGGATCCGAATGATTAAAAATTCATAGGAACCCGAAGAGCGGAGAAGCACATATTAAATGAATCAAAACTTAGCCATTCCCCATTTAGGCCAGACTAGGAAGGGAGAGTTTGTTTTTCAACAGTACAATCACTAAGTATGTATCTACTACCTTCTCATTACTCAGCCAGTCTGTATCTTTATATTTCTCTCGCTATCTAACTTCTAGTTTACTGTATAGTCCATGCAGTTTGTGTGTTCTACTCCATTATACAGTGTTCAGCATATTAACTAGTTTATTTCTCTAAAATCCATTCTATCTTCTAATTCTCTTCCCTTCTCATATCCATTATATTAATGTAGAGAAAATAAAATAAAACTTATGATGAAAACAGTATTTAAAAAAAAATAATCAATAGAAAAGGATGAGGAAAAGTATATAATATGTATTCTATATATATATATATATGTATGTATTTCATATATACTATATATATAAAGCTGTATATAGAACTGAATTCCTGTTTTACAAGTTTAAATAATAATATAACAATTTTCCGATAACAGACATAACTTTAGAAACACATTGTATTTGATTACATTATAACCGATTTAACAACTTGTATTTATAGTCGGACGATTTATCTGTAATTTATTATATTATTTAATTTGTCAAACACATGTACAGGTCAACTAGGCATAGCAAACTAAATACGAATAATTTCCTACACACCCACACGTAAACACCCATACATTAAACCCACATACACTTATACACATACATTATATCTATTATATTATATTATATTATATAAAATTAATGGTAAACAATATATTAAAGTGGACAAAAAATAAAGTATCCATACACACTGATGTGTTTACATAACAAGCCCTATAATTACAGGCAGTGATAGAATTATTTAGCTGAGCGAGTACGATATGAAATTTTCCCTTTACACCGCTTACCCATCCCCCTCCCCCCCAAATAACTTGCCTCATGTAAAAAACTTTCTTTTTTTTTTTTTTTTTTTTAAGTTCAATCCCTTTTTTACGAACCTCACATAATCCTACATAATCTTGAACATTTTCTTCAGTTTTTCCCGATACCATGGTAAATTCTAAAAAAAAAATTATCTTTCAACTCGTATATCATCTTTGTCCTGTTTAATAAACCAGTGTGTGAGTGTGTAAACTAAGTTTGCTTTGTGCAAGTCTGTGTTGTCACACTGTCTGAAAAACGCATCCTGAAGATTCGGGCGAACGCCCGAAACCGATCGATGACCACAAAATGAAGCAGGCTACCACGGAAAATGTCTCTGATTCTAACTTAACAATTTTACCACTAAACTGCTAATCTAATCTACAAAGTCATACGTAAACCGAGGCAGAGATATTTTCCATGATAGCCTGCTTCTTTTTGGGGTCATTGACCGGTTTCGGGTATTCGTCCATCATCAGGTTGCATTTGTTAAACAGTGTGATCTGATAACACAGATTTGTACAGAGCAAATTTAGTTCATACAGATTTAGTTGATACTAAATTTAGTTGAGTGTATCATCTCTGTCCATCTCTCAATCATATAAATGTATGTAATAAAGCAGGGAAGGGAATAGCTAAGTGGTAAGTGTACTGGACTCCCACGCGGAAGGACCCGTGTTCGAGTCCAGATATGCTACCCTTAGATTTTTTTCTTCCTAGAATCCTCTACAGCTCAATGTTCGGTGATGGACAGTGTTGTCTGTAACGAGAGAACACTGTCCATCACCGAACAGTGAGCTGCAGAGGCTTCGGATGCCAATGATATAGATGTTGACGCGCCTTAAATTTAAAAAAATAAATAAATAAATACAGCAACTATAAAAATCAAAACCTATTTGCTCAAGTAGCGGTTCCTTAATTGCTTTTCTTCAAATTTGAAATTCTACAATGCTTCCTGTATATGAAATATTATACGTATAGGTGGTGGAACTAGTAATATTAATATAATATAAATTAATATTGTAAAGTTTTTCAAAACTAGCTACTGCAACTCGTTGCTAAGCTGGGTTCGATTTAGATAAAACACACTAAACTTCTAACAATACCAGTTTATTGTTCAACACAACAAATTACAAATAAATCACTTAAATACACTGTACAAATCAACAAAAGTTCTCACAGTTCACTTTTTATTCACTTTTAACTCCATTTGTAACAAGACTGACTCATTCGAGCTGTTCTTCTCCTACTTATACCATTGGAGAAGGTCCTGGAAGGTTCTAGACTCTTCCTGGCCGCGGTACACCGGGTAGAAGAGCTCAGAAGCGGCCACGAGGTGAACTTGAGGTGATCTATGTTATCACACTCTTTGACAAATGCATCCTGATGATTGGCGAACGCTCGAAACCGATTGATGACCACAAAAAGAAGCAGGCTATCATGGAAAATATCTCTGATGCTTTCCAACTCTTACCAACCATAATATCATACTTATACCTATTTGGGCATACGGGGTGCAAAACTGTGGGGATCAACCAAATGATCTAAGTATAATCATATCCAAACCGCCCAATCTAAAATCCTCCGCACAGTCGTTTCAGCGCCTTTCTTTGTGTTTCCAACCATATACAATCCATACATATTTAATAATAATAAGTTTTTATTTATAATAAATAGAAACAAAACAAATAAACTTCTCTACAAACTGAAATAAACTAAAGACTTTTATAAGGTTTGGTTATTTTAACCGTCACTGAGTAGTGCACTTATCTGAAATTAAATCTAAATATTGAATTAACTCACTATTATTATAGCAAAATAAACTAAATAATTATTCTTATAATATATAAATTATGTTTGCGAATATTCTAGGGGAAAGTTTAAAACTATCCTAATAATTAAATTCCTTCAATAATTGCTCTCTATACAAATAGGCAGATTTACAATAGTTGATCAAGAAAATCCACTTTTCCCATTTAAAAAATTTAACATTTCCCGTGTGGATACAGTTTTCTTATTAAAATATTTATCCTGTATTCTGTCAATATAGGATATACAACCAGAAAATGATGCAAGTCGACGTACTACGTTCATATTCATTAAATGAAGTATAGTTAAGTTTCAGTACACCACTTCTTATCTTCAAAACCCAATCTCATATTCTCAAGTGCCATATTGCTTTTCAAGTAGTGACTGTCATCTAAATCAAAATTAAGTTCTCTGTAATGACAATAATGCTGCGATTCAATCACATCCATGATAAATTTATTTTGATAATCAATGTCAATTTGTTTCTAATTTTGAAAAAAATATCTTTCCAACGGTCCATACATATTCAACTGTACCTTACATCCATCAAGAAATCATATTCCGTTATAATAAATTGCACAACGGTTTATCCTCTCTCATGTCAATGCTACTGTCCGTGAACTTGTAACCCTCACTAATCCTGTAAATTCTATTTGAAGACTAAAACGTCAGCGGTCGCGTGTTCTATTCATTGAGTAAATTGGAGTTTCATTACTGAGTGACTGTTCCGCTCCGGTTTCTATTAATTGTCCACACTTAAACAAATTTACTATTGTTATGCTTATAACAGGTGTAAATACCAATTACAAAAAAAATAATAATAGTCTAAAGTTCAACCTAAAAATTAAAATTTCTTTTAAATACGTTGATACGAAAATAATATCACCTAAATATAGCACACAAACAGGGGACATACCTAACTTACACGAACAAGGCTCATATAACTTGAATAGATATTACGAAGTATCTAAAAATGGGATAAGATATTTTTGTGTTAAGAATGGAGGTTCAAAAAAGTAAAAATAGGTCCTAATAAATAGTGACACTATTATAGTATAGTAGTGTGACATTTTTTGAGCGTGAAGTGAATAGCCAAGTTCATCGCTCTCGTTATTTCATTGTCAGACCCCTTTCTTCATTGTCACAATGGGCACTACTCTTTTTTATTTTTATTTATTTATTTTTTTTACAAGGACACTGTGTCATATTATATTTCTTAAAAATATTACTAAACTGTTATCTATAAACAATATCTGTGCCAATTGTTGTTATTTGCTTTTGTTGTTTCAATAGCAAGTTATACCGTTATGTATATATCCTTGCCGGCTTATTCTTGTAGTTTTGACAAATCACACCAAATCCATTACATCATATAACTTAAGGAATATCTAATTAATTGTTCTTCCCTTTCCCATTTATTGACACTAAATCTGCTTAGATAGTATAGTATACGCAGGTCTCATACCCTACGTGACTAAAGGCCTTATTACTATTATTATTATTCATGGAAGGGGAGGGCAAAATCCTACGCTATCCAAAGCCTCCCTGGGCCCATATAGCTACCCCTAAAGTAGTAAACAACTACGGGTCTGGAACAAAAGTCCAGGCCCAGGTTTTACCCATTAAGTTTCACCACCGACCGACGAAATCCGGACCAAAAAAACCTTAAAAGGACATAGCTTAAGATCCTGTACCGTTATCCTACTCCGGCCGAAGGTCCTAAACATAATCTCCTCACAGCCCAAACAATCCGTCATTAAATGCATGGGTGTTTCCTCCTTCGTCTCACAAAACTCTACAAAAGGGGTCAGGCATGAGTCCCATTGTATAGAGATGTCTCCTTAAGCCACAATGCCCAGTGAAGAAGCCAACCAGATGCCTGAGAGAGGCCCGTGAAAGACATCGGATCCTGCTACTCAAAGCTCCGTCCGGACCCCCAAATGAGCATCTTAGACTGCCGACAACCCACTGCACTCATCCACGTCTGGAAGCCTGACAAACACGTGCGAGAAGGCACAGCAACAGCAGGCTCGGTACCAATGAAAGGGAGAGAGAGGCGCCTAATTTGGCAAACCTATCCACCACCCAGAGTTGGGCAGTAATTAATCACATGAGTATTTAAATACACCTTCAATTACATGAATAAAATTGGAACATGCTTTCAGTAGGAAAACAGTTCAATGGTCCAAAATATAAAAATAACTGGTTCCAAAGAACAATTACACTGAAGTAATTGTAATTGGATATTACAATTACTGTAATCGTTCTAAGGAATTGCAATTACCTCTTTCAATTACTGCAATTGTAATTGTGGGTCTTAATTACAATTACGGCTTGTTGCTATGTAATTGTAATTGCAATTACCAGTAATTCAATTACAATTACCTGTAGTTGTACTTGCAATAATAGAATTACAAATACAATACAAAAAAAAAATTGAGTAATTGAACAAAAATAAACTCTGCCACATTTCCACTCAATAATCTCTTGAAAGAAGTATTTAACAATAACTAATATCTCAGTGGAAATTACATTGTTAATGTAAGTAAATTTATTTCTTGTGAGTCAGAATTTAATAAATAAAAATTATTTCCTAACATATGACTGTTTCCTTTCTTTTTTTTACCGTTGACTGATATCTAATTACTTTTGTTAGTGCCATTTCGGCGTTAATGATTGCATTTACCAAATACAATTACTTGGGAATTGCAGAAGTACAATTACATGTAATTGAATTACTTTGGCTCAACCAGTAATTGTAATTGTGTACCACAATCACAATTACATTGATTCATAAAGTAATTGCAATTATTTTTCTGCAGTTTCAAATTACAGTGATTGTTTAGTAATCGTAATTGTAATTGAAATTACTTTTTGCCCAACTCTGCCACATCCTCAATTCCCAAAGATTCCTATATGAGACTAAAGGCTTATTAATAGTTAAATAAAATAATCCAACTAAACGAACAACATCAATCGCCAGCGCAGCCTAAGTTCTTTTATAATGACTGGGCCGCAACACGCAGAATGGCTGATTTGCCGAAGTCATGGCATAGGTAAAAAAAAAAGATCTTCCTTGCTTTCGAAAATTAATTTACGCAGTTTAAATGTTATTTTAAAAATATAGGTCTTTCCTCAAGCTACTTTATTTAATTAATAAACAATTCATGTTATTTCGAATAGTTAGTTTTAAGAGGCAAATAAACAGTTATAGAATAAGGCTTGCATTTTTTTTTTTAGGAGAAACAAAGAATTTCTCTATACAATTAATCCAATAAAAACGCACAGACTTTTGACTAACTATAGTAATTATACAAATAGGATGGGACGGCAAACTGACCGACCAATGGAAGTACGTATTTTTCATAATCAATTTTAAAGTAATCCAAAACAGAATTTAATCTGATAATTGCCATAACCGTCGCTTAAAAAAAAAAAAATCAATTTTGTTTTGCTTTGCACTTGTTAAAATAATATCAAGTATTGCATTAAGCTTTTATGAAATCGATTTTTATTTTCATCTTAAAAATAAGAAAAAAATCGAGATATTATTAAATTCTATTTATATAAATTGCTGGCAAAAACTCAAAGGCTAGATTCCAAAGAAGTTTTTCTTTTTTGATTAGAAAGTTAAACAAATTTTATATAAAATAAATACATTTTTTCCTAATTCTTCTCTGGCAAAAAGTGGAGATTGATTTAATAAATAAAAGCATATTAGATTAAATCTTTAAATATTAAAAGAAAACTGCTTTATATGAATTAATTAGGAATAGCAGGGAATTAGGGGTCAGATTTACCATAATGGTACGCACTTTGTATATTCTATTTCCGTTAAACTCAACTGTGAACAGTTATTACGTGTTACACACATACGATCGAACAGATATGATCGAAATTATAATATAAACGCATCTCGGTATATTTGAATCTACGTAATATTTAGTTACTAATGATTTTAATACTAATTTAAGATTAGTTATCATTAGTAAAATTAATGATTATTTTAGTTATTAATGAATTTAATTACTAATTAATATGATGGTATTTCTGGGAAAATTATATACACTTAACCTTTTTTTTTGTGATAATTAGCTTTAATAATGATGTCCCTTAATTACAGGATCTGCTGATTTTTCTCAGAAAACAGTTGAAAAACAAAGCCTCAAAACATTCTTACTTCATTGGAATTTAAATATGCCATCTCAGTTTTCCTTTTTGTTGCTACTTAAGCAGAAAGTTACACTGTGTTACTATTGTATTGTTTTTTTTGTTTCATTTTTTATTTGAAATTTAAAACGATTAAAGATTAACCAGACGAATTTGCTTTAAGCATCGTTAAGGATTCGAGGGTGATTGGTATCTATTATAAATGGATTTTGCCACAGTGATAACGAAAGGAATATTGAGATCTGTATGCAAGGTTAAGGTGTGGATACGTAGAAGGGACTGTTAGTAATATGGTGACGGATTTGGATTGGATGATTTGGATGCGCTTCAGATTAGAATGCTTAACACTTTGTATAGTTTTATCCGTTAGTCCATACTGGTCTCAATAAGGAAATGTAAAGGGAGTCTTTTGTTGGAGAGCGATTTAGAATGGTTATCTTTTGTCGTTTGAAGAGAAGTCTTAAAATATGTTTAGACTTCAGAGTATTTTGAAACGTGTTTGAGGGTTTCATGTCAACTTGTTGCCCAAGATTAGTCCAAGATAACGCGCCTGGTCAGCTGGCGGAACAGGTGTTCCATTGAGGTAAATCGGAGGAAGAATTTTGCGAATCAAAGTGAACCAAAGTGAATCAAAGTGCATTTACTAAGTTTTTGTTTTTTTTGTATTTTGAAAGGGGCATAACATCAATGGTTCTTTGCACCTGAACTATATTAAATACACACTTTACCTTTTAAGTAAACACTCTATATTATTGGAACATTCTAATAAAAAAATAAAATAAAAAAACAATCTAACGAAATAGATGCAATCTTAACCTTTTTATTTCAATTCAACGCTAATCTACTCTTTTAATTTTGCTTGATTAGTTTGGCAGATCAAAAACAAATTGATCATCAGTAAAGTCAGACATATTTCCTTATTATTCTTATAATCTATATTCTGATCATGTATTATTTACATTTATCCTGTGAGTACATTTCATCCTTAAAATACTTTCATCCTTATAAAAAGAACATGCATCCTTATAAATACATTCATCCTTATAAAAAAAACATGCATCCTTATAAAAAGAACATGCATCCTTAGAAATACATTCATCCTTATAAATTAAGAGAGAAATTAAGTTAGAATTATATATGAATGAAATGCAAGGACTTTAAACTGTATAACTTAGAAAAGAGTATGTAAGCGTGAATAGAGAGAGTGACTGACTGACTGACTAAGTGACTAAATGTTGTTGTGGTGGAGTGTATAAACGGAATTTGCTCTGTGCAAGTCTTTACACTGTCTGACAAACGCATCCTGAAGATGGGCGAACGCCCGAAACTGGTCGATGACCACAAAATGAAGCAGGCTACCACGGAAAATGTCTCTGATGACATAATGTTGGTTTATGAACGATGGTTGGATGTGATGGTTTTTGAACGATGGTCATCATTGAATGAGATTTCATTGAAAGAGAGTTGGCCTTATATGCGAAGCTCAATTTCTCCAACTCTCCTTAACTTCTCCTTCCAATATCGTCAGCTGTGATCCCTCTAAGCTAGGAGTAGAACTTGTGGTAGAGAGAGACATTTCACACCTCTGTGATGTGCAGCTTGTGGCGGTGACTTAATGATCGGTTTTGCTGTTAGGGAATGCATAAAATACTTTATGGCAATGTAACCCCGGGAATATGACACGGTGATTGATTCATTACAATAATTATTTTGTTGCATCTCTGTGTGATGGCATATCACAAGTCAAATTAGTTCCCTGCTGTCCGCAAGGAACGCCAAGGTCGTATAAAAGGAAACGAAGCCAACCAAGGGTTGGGGATGAAGCACCGTCCTAATTCCCCTACCACAGGGGGTCTAAATTGAAGGAAAAAAGGACAGTGGAGGCCCCATTCTATCATCTTCTTCAAGAGCGAAGACACCTTCCGTGTAATCAGCCAACCATAAATATCCAGTCTACACATCAGCCATTTGCCTATCTCTAGTCTCTCATTGAGTTTATCTCCCTGTCTTTTAATCTCATAAGTCAAGTCCTTAGAATCATAAGTGTATATATATATATATTAATTAATAGTGCAGTAGAGTAATAGTATTTAGTTATTATAGTGCAGTATTAATAGTATTTAGTTGTTAATTTTAAACCCCTTAAACTCCCACTACATCAGTCTGCCTTGGTGATAACATTCTATTCCATAATCTTAATAAACAATTTGGTCAGCGGTTTCGTTAGCACATTTTTTCCTTCTTTAAACGAATTCTGCCTCTATTTCATCTGTGCCTGTTTTTTCCTCTAAAATACTATTCTGATATAAATATTACAGGGTTCATGTAATGACATGGCAAGGTCATAGCAATGTCAGACCTTCATAACTCATAACAAAAAGAAAGAATAATTTATAACTAGTGGCCTAGCCGGCCGCTGTCTTCAAGACAAGGCCGCGGCCAAACAAACAAAACCAAGGGTCAATACTTTACATCAAAGCAAGCACCGATAAGCTGGCCACTGACCTAAATCGCTGGTCACCGAACTAACCAAGGTCGCACACTAGGACAGATGTCTTGGTGTGAGTGTTGCTAACACTAATATATAAACTTCGCCCCATTGGAAGATGGGATGAATATACTTCGGTACGTCTTCAAGATCATTATACGAGCAGCAGTTCCGCGTCCCTATACAGGTTTTATTTATACTTATTTCCTTAGTTGTGCATCTTAGTTTATTTATTTTAATCATGCTAAATTATTAGTTATTTATCTCCTATTTATTTCTAAGTATTTCTTGTTAATAGTTACCATTACTCACGTTTAAATTATTGTACAAATACAATCTATTTTTATAAATTCCGTGTTAATAATTCGAGCACTAACTTCTAAAAATCTCTAAATTAACTTCCGCCCTCTTTAAGACATCTACTACATACCTCAGGAATCACAATAAATGATTCCACTACATTCAACTATATTTTCACTTTAGGAAACTAAAACTGGCTTATAAATTACGAACTTGAGGAAACTTGCTAATCTGCGATCAGAGAAAATCTATGTATAATGTAAACTAGATTTTTTTTTTTACATCAAAGTAATAAAAAACAACAACAGCTAATTATAGCCAAAAAAATTAAATTTGTCAGAATATGTTCTAGTTTACATTTTAAGATTAATTGACATTTCAGACAGATAAATGTGTTTAAAAAACTGGAGAAAAAAAATAAAAATAAATTGATTAACAAATCTGTTAGCACCTTTATTTGTATTGTTTCATCAAACATTCATTTACAAGTTTGATCAGGCTTTCAATTTAGAAAGAGTACTGACAAAGTCCCCATTAGTTAACATGTTCAAATAAATAAACATCTGTTGAATGTGAGAGATTCATTTTTTTATTTAATTGTATTCACTTGTTTACAAAAATTTAAATAAATTAAATTGTGATCTCTCTGTGAGTACTATTTTTTTAGGCATTTTTAAGTTAAGGCATTCAATGAGTTATAATGGTGTATTCTTTCAATGATAATGATTGATGCAGTGTTATTAAAAAAAAAATTTAATGTTTCCCCTGTAATTTTCTCTGACTAATATCCAGCAATTATCTTAACTTAATTCCCTCAAAAAAAGATGTAAGTGACATTGCGCAACTGTGACTCGTTTATCCAAACTTCTCTAGACGCAATTTGGCAAATTTAAAATATAAACTTAAGTTAGATATATAGAGCTAAATGAATGTATTAGTTTTGTCAAATGATCCTCACCAGTTCTTGATAACATTTCTTCTTCTTCTTCCATTGGCTCTACGGTCCTTGAAGAACCTTGGACTTCACCACAAGAATTTGCTGCCAGGCGTCTCTGTCATCCACTTTCCTTCTCCATTGCCTTACCTCCATCTTCCCCAGATCCTCTTCTACATCTTTTAGCCATTTTAAACGGGGCCTGCCCCGCGGTCTTTTCCCTCCGGGATGCCCTTCATAGAGCCTCTTTGCCCCCCGACTGGCATCCATCCTGTGCAGATGCCCCAACCAGCGCAGTCTTTGCTGTGGCCACAAGATCATCCTCCCTGTAAAGCTCTCTTAGTTCTTTATTCCTCCTTATTCGGTATACTCCATTTTCCTGGATGGGCCCATATATCGTCTGTAACACCTTCCTTTCCCAGGTATTTAACTTTCTTTCATCCGCCTTCCTTAGGGTCCAGGTTTCGGAATCATACAAAACTACTGGTCTGAGGATCGTCCTATAAATGGTGACTTTTGCCTTCCTTGATTATGCATTTATTTCGGAGTGTTGGCAACAAGGCTGCACATAACATCTATTTCCAGCGGTTATTCTACTCTTAATATCCAGACTTACGTCGTTTTTACACGTTAGTAAGCTGCCTAGATACTTGAAATCTTTTGTAGCCTTAAAGCGATGTTCAACAACTTGTAAGTCGCCGAATCTCAACATAACTTAACATAACATAACATTTCTACATTGTATTAAAAAAATGCAGCATTCATAAGCATAAAGAAGCCTTTATATATAAAAATGTGAATGATACGACTGGCAAAGTGTATATAGAAAAACTAATTCTGTAGCCATTAAATATGTAAGTATTTAAAGTATAAAAGAATAGTCGGAACAGTTCGGAATATTTGAATTCTGTAATTGATAATTTCATATACGTGAAAAGTTCGAAGCTGTTTTGAAATTAACATTATTAATATCGGTGAATAATACAGTGCTCTTCAAAATTTTAATTTATTATTTGACAACCCCTCCCCACCCCCAACGGATTCAAACCAAGCAGATAATATGACAAAATTGGAATTTAATACGACTAAGTAAAGGAGCTTTCTGCTTAACCAATATAATCGCTGGTTTTGGGTTTCAAAATTAATAAAATGAACAATTCATATTAATATTTTAATCTGCATGACTGTATAACTGGCAAATTGAATCATGATACAGATGAGAAACCTAATTTATATTTGATTACATTTAGGTTGCCAGGAGCGCTTCATAAATAAAACCCTTACTGGCAGCTTTAGATACAAGGCTAACTTTCTAGCACATATCACAACCTTGAAACATGTCACATTTATATTAAAAAAAAAAAAAAAATCATGCCTCAATAAACTCAGTGCCTCATTTGTCGTATTAAAAGCCTCATAATATGATGGAAATGTGTACCTAATCATCCTACCACGCTGACATCACACTTTTTATCTGTACCATATTATAGCTACACTGTAACCGTATCGAACAAGTTCTAAGGAACGCATCAGTTTTAACATATAACAGACGTTTCACCCATAAGGATGTTTGTATAAAATGATATGGGCTGTATTCTATGTCAGTCTGTAACAAGTCTTCAAAAGTTTATAAATAGTAATCAAGAAGTTATCCACGGATAATCCTGCCACTAATATCTCTTTCTCAATCTCTACTCTTTACTATAAAATATGAAAATATAAATTGTGATTAATAAAGTAAGTATCCCGTTTGCCCGACCTAATTCTAGGGAAATCTCATTTTTTTTTTTTCCAATTTTCCTTCGTCAATCCCCCATTCTCTAACACGTCTAAATAAAACTACTTACTTCTTTCTCTATCTACTTTTACGTTATTGATTAGAAATAAATTGTTCATGATAGTGGAGTGGCACTTCTATTTGTTTTAAAGTGTTCTTTAAAGTGTTGCTGCATTTAATTGAATAAAAATTGATTCTGTATTTAATTGTATCAAAGATTAATTTTTATTTTATATATATTATATACATTATTGTATTATATATATATATATATACCTTAGTTTATTAAGTACACATAGTATATACTTTATATTTAGTAGGTTATATGTGTGCCCTACCCATCCAGAGATGTTAAATTTGGGCGTGGTTTGATTTAGGCTTAGATAATCGAGTCCGATGACCAATACTATTTACACGCTTATACAAGGTTTTAATATAATGTTCGACCTACTAACCTCATTTCATTTATTCTACCAAAATAATCTAATAGGATTCTTTTTACTGTTATTTTTTTTGCTTTCATAAATATTGTTGCAAGTCAGTTACAGAAGTTGAAAGTTATTTGATCTATAAAGATAAAAATTTTAGTTTTATCTATTCGTTAGTTTTTGATTAATAATAATGAACTTTGGTTGAACACAAATATTATACAGTTCGAATTGAAGTTGAACTAATATTTTTATTTTACTTGCCTAGTAAAGAAAATGGATATAAGCCGTTCTCTTCTCATATTCACACACAAGCCCTTTCGTCAACGCTTACGCCACAAGCTACTACTACACAACACAACTACACATCTCACCAATACACATTACATTGGTGGCAAAGGTGGGATTTATAGTTGTGTTGTGTAGTAGCTGGTGGCGTGAGCGTTTGATGAAAGGGCTTGTGTGAATATGTTTATGAGAAGAGAGAAATTTAAGAAATAAGTAGAAGTCATCCCTAGATTAAAATAAATATATTAGAAACTCTAAAGAAACTTAAATACTTTTCAATATCACAATAATATGCTTATAAATATATATAAATTCTTTCAGTTGATTGATTTAAACTCAAATCAATTAAAACACTATAACTGGCACTGATGTTCAATCTCGAATGAATGAATGATGGTTGAATGCTTCAAATAGACTCGTGAATGAATGCTTCTCTTGATAGCCCTTTTATATTTTGATTTAGTGAAGGGGTTAAAAGACAAAGAGTGGCTAAGTTCTCCGACTTCTCTTTGTAACGGTGTCTTGTAACTGGGTTTAACCCTTTTTCCACCCAATATATCCTTTCAAAACTGAATTTACTTAAAATATAAAATCTATTTGAAATTTACTTTTTGAAATATCTATTTCAAATTTCTATTTGCTTCTTCCACTACAGAGGCAATTTTCTGAGAATTTCGCCTGTATGCAAACGAAATTCAAAAATGTTTTGAATGTGTTCGGAAAATATATTAAGAACTGTGAGAATTACGCTAAGACAAATAAGTAACTGTGAATGTATTACACCTTTCTGCTTTCTCTTATTGCGGTATCTTTCTGTATATGTACATAATCAGCATAAGTCAAACTTGATATTTCTTTTAAGTTCTTCTCTGACAGTTAAAATCGATTGAACGGAAGTACCACTTAATAAATGCATTTTTCATTTTTTTAAAAATAATTCATACGAATTTCTTTAAACTTGATATATCGAGTCCCCACATGTTGGTCTAGTGGCTGGCGCACTCGCGTTCCGTGCGAGAATTCAGGGTTCGATTCCCGTGAGAGCAAAGTCGTTGTTGAACCAGCATCGTGATAAAAAGTGGGAAGCTACAGTTAGTAGCGCCCTAGGTAGCGAAGGCCGGAACTAAAAGCGTGGGAACTGCGGCCATACCACACGCCTCCCTATTC
The DNA here is from genome assembly GCA_011037195.1 of Triatoma infestans. Taxonomy (NCBI): domain Eukaryota; kingdom Metazoa; phylum Arthropoda; class Insecta; order Hemiptera; family Reduviidae; genus Triatoma; species Triatoma infestans. Next base: position 163,896 of record JAAEAF010000482.1, read on the forward strand.
AAATCGCCGTCTGGCAAACCTTGGCGCTTCATGAGCTGTTGCGCCACAGGTTTTTTTTTTGCGCACTATTTTTCCAAGAATGTCCTGGGGAGGCGCTCTAACTCTAGGCTTTCCTATAAAAGATCATTTCTTCATTTTAACGGATCACTTCATCAAAATTTGCCCTTACTCGTAGGTCTAGTGACTAGCGCACTCGTTTTTGGTGTGAGAATTCTTCTCAGGGTTCGATTCCCGTGACGGCAAACTCAGTGGCATCGTGAGTAAAAAATGAAAAGCTACAGTTATTAGCGCACTTAGGTAGCGGAGGTCAGAACTAAACGGCGAGGGAACTGTTATGGCGTATTTTTACCACACGCCATGTGGGCAAGCCTTGGGCCATAACTTATTTTATATAACATAACATACATACAAACATTTTACATAACATATTTTATTATTCATCTAAATATTATTGAGTTGAAACAAATATTTTTGGAGAAAATCGGTAAACCGGAAATCACATTTTACTAAATATAATTTTCCATCTTGAAAACTGTGCCGGCGACTTCCTTTGAAGTTGGTATGTACGTGGTAATATGTAGAATGGGAACAGATAAACATTTAGAATAAATTCTGACTTCAAAGAATATTTTACTAGTGTGAGAACTGCATGAGAAGAAACGGTATGAGTGCTTAAACCTTTCTTTTTCTTAAACACAACCTTGAATTTAATAACATATAACGGTAGTATTGTAGGCATGTATAAAGTTTGATACATTTAATGATGATTTTCGTAGCATCAAAAGAAGTTTATGCAGAAGCAAAATATATATTCAGAGGATAAAAAAAAAGTATTCAATTTGTAACAAATATCATTAAGTTTCTGCTAAAGAAACATAGAGAAAGTTTATTGGAAATGGAAAAAAAAGTTTCCTTGCTATCTGATTGGTTTATTTATTTTACTAACTGGTTAGCATTACGTTTCATTGAAGAGAGAGAGAGAGAGTGAGAGAGAGAGAGAGACATCACATATCAACGATTGACAAACAAGACAGGAAATTGAAATGTTTCAGACTCACATACAAACATTCTGTACTGGCAAATTGCCCATTTATTTTCACTGTATCCATGGTAAACACAGAAGTAAGTTCACTGGACTGACAAACTATTGGCTGTTATATAGTTCTTAGTAAATATTTAGTTAGTAGACAGAGTCTATGAATGTGTTTATCTTTAACTATACTATAGTTTGAATTGAGAGTCAGGCATATTGGCGTCATCACTTTACATACCAAGCAAACCTACTCTGTTAATGTCATTCATATCATGTCCTTCATTTCAGTTTTTTTTTTTTTTAACACTGCAAATCTTCCATTTTTTTTTTTTTAATTATTATTTCCTATCTCTGTGAATTTATTTTTCTTAGTTTTTCCTAGAACTGGATTATGTTCTATAAATTAATTTATAATTTATTATCATCTTTTTTTTTTTAAAAAAACAAAACCAAACGAACTACTTTAACATTTCATGTTTATTTTTTTTTAATTTTATTTGTTATATACAATCTGTATAATACAATACAATAAGTAAAAACGTTGAAGAGAATTGTCTCAGTGTTATGGTCTTGAGGACAGCAACCAGCCATTGTTAACACCCCCGCTTTGCTGTCAGACTATATTAGTCTCGGAGAAAGGGCGGGGACAGCGTTAAGGGTTGTTTTGGAATTGTAAAGGAAGCGAGATTTTGAATTAAAGGATTAGAGCAAAGAGGAAGTGATTCATGATGAAACTTGTTATATTTAAATTTTGCAGTTTCTCTGACGTATGAGATTTTGAGATTTTTTTTTTATAGATTGGACCATCCGTTATCTGACGGAGTATTCTAGATTGAAAGGTGTGGATTTTCTGTGAATTAGACAGTTTGGTTTGAACCCCATTTTCCAGTCAAGAGCTCAAGAACAAGCTCAATCCATGTAGGTTATAGATTAGCCGCTTATTTTCTACAGAAAGTTTCGATCGTCGACCTAATTAGTCGCTGTAGTAGTTTGTTCCGCTTGTAAAGTTCCATTCGTTTTACTCTAGTTTATGAGTTCCAAGTTAGTCCAAAGGAGAATAGCGAGGGAATGTTAAGAATTTAGATTTATCGTGAAAGTTTAGGAATGAGTTCAGTTACAAGAGATGCAAGAAAAGAGATGAGAGGAGTGATGAGATATTTAAATTCTGAATAATATCAGTAGCGATAGCATAGGATGGAACAAGTGGGTGGACAAGGCGCTTAAGGTCCCACGACTTCCGCATATGTAGGTCTTGAGTGAACATGATATAGCGATATTTACATGGCTGTATTCTGGTTGATTACCATTTCTTGATAGATAGTTTCTTCTTCTGAAGCACTGTAGCTCTCTATGAACATCGCAGCCTTTGTTAAGTGGAGGCAAAAGATGCAGGTTGGAGACATTTCTGGCAGTTAAGTGCAGTCAGAAGAAGGATGTAAACCTGCAAACTTAAAACAACTGTGGTTGTAGATTATTGTAGAGGATTATTGCACTACGACTTGAAAGATCTATTGTGCTCCTGGAGCCTTCTCCAATGCACAGCTGGGCTCCAAGCAGCGTTCTCTATCTTCAGACAACACTGCCCATCACCGGACAGTGACTTGTAGAGGCTCCTAGGAAGAAAAAATCTAAGGACAGCATGCTGGATTCGAACCCGGGCCTCCGCGTTGGTAGTCCGCGTTGCTAGAACAGTGTATTGATACTGTTCTGATGAAGTGCATGGAGCAACTCCCCAAGTAATTGCATGCAACAGACCCTTGCGGGCAAACTGTGGTTGTAATTGTAATATGTTCTTGAATGGCCATATTACTACATCTTATGCACTGGATTATTTCAAAAGTTTTATGTGGTTCTATTATTATTCGGGCATATTGGTATATGCCCAACTCTGGGTGAGAACTCTGGTAAGTTCTCAGATTAAATATTTCTTGGATGATATTTAACTGGAGCTCAAGATCAACAAGAAAGAGTGGAAGTGATGATTTTGTTTGGGGATGTTTAACGTTTGTAACATTTCTACCTCTGAAATTGTGCCGTTCACTGTCCTCTTTTATACTTTCAGTAGGTGTAGTGTGTTATAGATGCCTTATTAACTAACCTGAAGGCTTTCTTTACTTTGATTTGGCATGTGTGATATAAATAATGTAAGGCTGTGCCTTACTGGAGGATTGTAAATAATGTAAGGCTGTGCTGTATCCTTCAACTGCTTTTGTAGATAGCATTAGGCTATCTACCGAGACCCAAGAATTTGTCCCTAGTAATTGACTCAGAGTTTTAGAAAATTTTGCGTAATTAAAAATATTTTGGATGAATATAGACGGTGGATTTATATTTTTGACACGTTCCTCTATACGTTTTTCTTCATCATCTAGGCTCAGTGGTGCGAAGGGATTTGAGATACAAAATGCAGACCCGGCCATATTAATTTTGGTTGAGTTGGGCAGTTTATATTATTTTTTTATTTCTTTGTAATTTTCTGTGATATAATCTTTATTTTTTGTTAATTTTAAAGTTTTATTTAGAATGACATTTTTTAATGACCATGCCATCTTGATCACAGCTGGCTTTTTCTTGTCTATTCTCTATATTGGGGGAGATTAAGTATTATTATTAAAATTAATTAAATGTCCAATAATCCTCACCTAACCTTAAAATTTGCAACTTATTTATTTATAAGTTCAAATACACAAAATTAATTTCTACTTTATAAAACAAGGAAATTTAAATTTTAGCCAATAACATCTACTCACACATATAACTATTTACTTTTAACCGCAAAATTCAATAAGTTTTCAAGAGCAAAAGCAAATTACAAACATTTCCAATGTAACATGTATCAGCTTACATGTATTTTATTTTAACGTAGATATTTTCATCTAAGTTCTTGCACAAGGTTTTGTTCGTGAAAACAATGCTGATATTTGAAGTCAGATAACTATTTGTTGATTTTATTTAGATAATTTATATTATTGTTTGCTTTTGACTAAATCCTTTATTCATTTATGTACCCAAAACGTCATTAACTCTAAATTTGCTGTTGTAATCTGCAACCAAACTTTCCAAAGAAAAAATTGGGATTCGCGAACGTCTGACACATTATTGGAAAAAAAGGTGTAATCGCAAAGGAGAGAATCGAAGAAATTTATGCAATGGAAGAAGAGAGAGAATGATAAACCAAGATAAGACAGCGTTATTTTTTTTTTGTGTAAATGTTACAAAATTGACGAACCAGCCTTCAAGATGTTCCAAGATAAGATTATGAGGAATCACTCGAATGTGTGAAACAGGATCCGGTTATGCATCCACTCAGTGGATATTGTACAGTTGTAGGCTTTAAACGCCGCCACAATAATAAGCTGCCCCATCTCAGAAAAATGGATGCTCGGAATTTAATACGTAAATCAGGTCCTATGTATTTGCCAAAGAGCGCCAGGCAAAACATTTATTTCAAATTCCAAACGATGTCCAGCTTTGGCAAAGAATAATTTTCCCAAAAGTTAGGTCTAGTTATTTAGCAAAGACCAGCCATTGTTGCCATAAGAAAAACGATTTGCGTTTTTTTAATTGAGGATTATTGACCACAATTATTAAAGATTCTCTACGAATTGAAGAACCTAAACGGAATTTCAATTTAATTGTTCTGCAATTTTTCTTGTTTCAATTATTTTTGTTCTCAGACACTTTAATAGGTGTAGAGGAATATCGAGTAATCTACTCCATCCAAGATCTTAGCTTTGAGTGAGAATGTATTGGGTGAATCTAAAGTATGTTTGGTGAAGATGAAAGATAAATTAGATTAGGCTTATTCAGTTTTGAAAGTATTTATTGGCGAAAATGGTTTAGTCCACAGATTTAGTATACAGACTTAGGAATATCAAGTACTCTACTCCTTTCGGTGCGAACGTTTTTTGGTGTGGATGTGTCATTTTGTTTGTTTGTGTATCTTATCCTTTTTTAAATAGTTTTCAACAGTTGTAGACAAAATATAATATTTTATTATAATAATTATTAGGGAAGGGAATAGCTAAGTAGTTAGCATACTGGACTCTCACGCGGAGGTCCGTGGTCCAGCTATGCTGCCCTTAGATTTTTTTTTTTTCCTAGGGGCCTCTTCAGCAAATATAGTAAAGTAATTCTAGAAATCCAGGACAAAACTTCAATATTATTTGAATAGATTATTACAATACTCCTAAAGGATAGTTAAATTTAAATTTGATCATAACAAAGTTGACCTTGAGGGTCAATAAAGAAAGGAAGTCAATGACCTTGAAAAAAAATCTAGAGATAAGTGCAGTGCTTTGCTGAAGAGGAATGGTTGTGTTAAAACTTGTAATCAAATTGTTATGACTTCGTTCTAAATGTTTAAAAGTTATTTCTCCTTCTCACGAGTAAATTAATTAAACTCATTTTATGTTTTTTAATAATATTATTAATTTATTTTTATTCTGAAGTTACAAAAGTTGAGAATAACATTTTTTATAACATAACATTTTTTTTTTTGATGTTTATATTACAATTTTAATAGACAATCTTCCATTTAAAGACTCATTCTAATAGAAACTGGACTGACGTAAGCGAGTCTTCACTTAAGATCAATTAGAGTTAATTTAGTATAATTGACGCTTAATGTGGAAGACTGCTTATAAAATAAAATTAAATAAAAAGAATATTATAACCTTTATGCCAAATTTACTTTTTAAGTCAGCAAAGCTTGTAATAAATTATTGGATCATGGAAATTAAGAAGGAAAAGTAAAAAGGTCATAAAATTCATCTTTATAGTAGTTAATGATTTTGCTTTATCGATATAAAGACTAATCAAATATACTAAATCGTTTAAGAAACACACAACAACGTTCCTTTCCAAAGAATTTCATTTTTTGGCCATCTGATTTACTATTTTTACTTTCTCTTACTCCTAGTAAGAGGAAGTATTGTAATCGTGTCAAATTTTCGATATCGAGTTTTTGTCGGAAATATCGGTTTTGAGGTCCCCTGAGTCCAAAAAAGTGGTTTTTAGCAAATGGTCTGTGTGTGTGTATGTATGAGAACAGCGTAGCTCAAAATCGAAAAACCATAGAAAGTTGAATTCAGTCAGTCCCTTTGTCCTATTTCCTAGCTTGCCGCCACATGGTGGTTTCTAAAGAATATTTGATGTTTTACAAATACTTCAAGCCTCAAAATTGAAGTATGTTGTATGTTTGTATGTTGTTGATTTGCTTGTGTCTAAACAATGTGCATATATAATAATATAATCCTATTGGTATGTGCACTAAACGGAAGTTGATCTAACACTCTTATTTGAAACAATTTCCGGTAAAAGTTGATTTGAAAGCTATGAGCGGGAGGGAAGGAAGTCTTTTAAGTTTCCATCAAAAGTGCAGGTTGACATAATATACGGACTTTACCAATTTCTCTTAATGTTAGTTTTTTTGGGGGGATATGCACTGCGACCTGCAAGATCTGTTGTGCCCCCCTCCCGGAGCCTTCTTAGTGCACTGCCGGCCTCTGAACAGTATTTTCTAGCTATTAAAAAACACCGCCCATCACCGCGGACAGTGAGCTGGAAAGGCTCCTAGGAAGAGAAAATCAAAGGGCAGCACAGCTGGACTCGAACCCGGGACTTCCAAAGTTACTAGTCTAATCTAGCACGCTACCACTCAGTTAATCCCTTCTTTAAATTACAGACTTTGTAACACTTTTGGGTATATGTTTGGAAAATTTACAGTTTACTTTCTCATACTCCTAATTAAGAGGAAGTATTGTAAACGTGTCAAATTTACGATATCGAATTTTTCACAGGAAAAATCCGTTTTGAGGTCTCATAAGTTCAAAAAAGTGGTTTTTTAGCAAGTGTTCTGTGTGTCAGTGGGAACAGCATAGCTCAAAAATGAAAAGCAATAGAAAGTTGAAAATTAATATTCCGCTTAGGTATCATCATGGGATCTGACAATACGTTGTCTGTCAAAATTCCTCAACCGGAAGTACCACTTAACTAGTTTTTTTTTTTTTTTACGTTTTTGCGATTTTCTCAAAAAATGACTCCGACAATTTTGTTTAAACTTGATATATCAACTATATATACAAAGAGCTACATCTTTTATTTGAAACATTTCTTCGGGAAAATTCATTTAAGGGCACTTTTGGAGGAGGGATTGGGGTTAGGTTTTCATCTAAAGTGCTATTTCAGTTTATTAGACAATTTTGCCTTCTTAATAATGTTAACTAAGTATTAAACATATTGTTGAAATTCCGTGTTTGAAAAAAAAATCGGATAACCGGATGTACGTTTATTTTAACACTTTACTGAATGATTTTTTTTTTCCACTTTTTCGTGATTTTCTCAAAAATCGTTCCAACAATTTTCTGGAAATTGTATATATATAAACTAAACGTGCAAATATCTACATCTTTTATTTAAAACATTTCTCTGGGAAAATTCATTTAAAGGCACTTTTTGGGGAGAGATGGGGTTACTTATTTTACAGTTATTATTGTACAATTCTATCCTCCAAAACAAAATTATTAGAAATAAATAGATAGCCAGAATTCCGAGTTTTAAGGAAAATAGTAAACCGGAAGTGCGTTTTTATTGAACAGTTTTTTTTTTTTCAATTTTCGACGAATTTCGTTAAATTTGGTACACAAACTATAAAATTTGTCAATTATAATTTTAAGAACTGGAGTAAGAGAAAGTTGTGTGAGTGTTTCACACCAGTTTTTTTTATTATTTTTTTTTTTTTGCTGAATAAAGTAATTATAAAAGTTTTGTCTAGTTGGTAATAACACAATAGTAATTTAACAGTTTTCTATGAGTGAATTTACCTTGAAAACGGAAAACTAGGTTTGTCAATTTACTCAGAAATTGCAGTTGAAAACGTGTCCTTCAGAATCGTTATGGTAGAGTTGTTGCTTTTGGCCACTTAGCTAATTTAGTTCTATAATTTCTTTTCCAACAATAGATTTGAATGTTTATTTTTTTTCTGTTTATTAAACATATTTTAACAAAAATTTTTTGTTTTTCATTTATTTGTAATTTACATGTGTATATAAATACGATAGTAAATGTGGGGAAAGATACAAATCACCTGAGTCACTTGTGTGGAGGACTCAACCAGCGATGAGATTCCATAAAAAAAAAAAAACAAACATATGGCTTTACTTAGTTAATAACTTAGCGAGTCTCGAGGCCAGCGGCGTTTCAATCGTTTGGGAGGATTATCTGGAAAGGTAGAGGAACTTAGCTGGCGTAATAAAGGATTAGGGTGAGTAGAAAGGGATAGATGGAACTTTTTGTATTTGGTTTTAACAACTTCGTTTATGTAAGGAATATTGAGGTCTGTATGTAGGGTGAGATTTGATACATAGAAGGGGGTATTGACAATTTTTCTGAGGATTTTGGATTGGAATGACTGGATTTGGCGGGAATTGGAATTTTTGGTTGAACCCCATTGGTTCAATAGCTTATGTCCACATACGTAAATGAACATGAGTAATACCAGGTAAATCAGTCTTTTATATTGTAGAGATAGTTTAGATCGTCTGCCGAGTAATAGTGATAATAGTTTAAATCGTCTGTTGAGGTCTTGTCTTTTTAGTCATGAATAGGGGTTCCAGGTGAGCCGTTTGTCGATGTATAACCCTAAGTAGCGTACATAGTCAGCAGTTGGAAGAGAAATACCATTAAAATATAGAGGTGGCAATGTAGTCCGTCTTAATGTAAAAGTAGTGTATTGGAATTTTGTCTCGTTAATTTTTATTTGTCATTTTTTGCACCAGGTTTCCAGTGAGTTTAAATGGCTTTGAAGATTTCTAAATACGAATACGGGATCGTTATGCGGGAGTGGATGGCAGAGTCATCTGTAAAAGTAGAGACCAGTGTATGAGGGGAAGTGTGGATGTCACCAGTGTATATAGTGTAGAGAAGAGGACCGAGAATGCTCCCTTGCGGGACGCCAGCTTGGATAGGATATATAGGAGAAATGGCCGAACCATGGTTAACCCAGAAATGTCGACCAGACCAATAGGAATTTAAGATTAGGAACTAGGTACTCGGTAGGACACCCTTGAGTTTCCACAGCAAGCCCGAACGCCAAACTCTATCAAACGCTTGTGTGACATCAAGAAAGGCACCCGGGCAATACTGCCTCTGCTCAAGGGAGGATGGCATTGTTGAATGGTGGAGTGAAGGACTCGAAAGCCAAATTGATGGTTAGGTATAATTTCATGAGATTGAAGAAGAGGATACAAGCGTTTAAGTAAGAACTTCTCCAAAATTTTACCCATTATAGGCATAATGGCACGATAAGATGAAGGAAGGTTAACTGGTTTATTAAATGGTAAATTGGTTGGGACCAATTTTATTGCTGAAAAATTTAGCAAAATTGATTTTAAAATTTTGATAAAGTGGCAAAATTTGTCTAGATTATTTAAATTTCACAAATAAATAATATTATTAATTTTTTACTTTCTTTTATTCCAAGAAGAAGTTATATCTATCGATTGTGTCAAAATTTCGGGGTTACAATTTTTACCAATAAATATATGTTTAAAAAAAAATTCACAAAGTCAGCAGTGGAAACCTTGGTCAAGTTGTTTACTGAATTTCTCAAATTCTGATTAATAAATTTTATCGCAATTCGGATTTTTTATTAAATTTAATGTTATGTGTACTAGATCTGTGGAAGAAATGATAAAAAAAATAAATCATGATTTTTAGAATTAAATGACATAATATACTTAAAAATAGGAGTATATTTAATATTACTTAGTGCTAATTAGTGCAAATTACAAGATTAGGGTTTTTTCAAAGTTTGGATGAAACAATAAGGAACAGTTAGAAAGGTAGAATACCATTAGTTACAATCAAAAGAAATTCCCTTCCTTCCACTCTTCACTGGAGGGAGAGATTATATGTAGGGCCTGAAATAGGTGAGGATCAAAAATTTTTGTGGCTGATGAAACAATGGATATTTATGTAACAGTATTGAAGTACTATAAGAAATTCAAGGGCCAATCTTCAAGTTAAAACACTCTTAAATATTGTAAGTCTGTAGATTAGATTCGAATGGGGGGAGGGCTAGCCTCATTCCACTGCGACCTACAATAAGAGGTGTATTGTGAATCCCCTAAAATTATAGCACATCCCTCAAGGTGCAGTATAGTAATCTTAATCTTTTTAATCAGCCCTAGCAAAGCTGAGAGCGGCTCCGTCATGAAGCTCATAGCTTCGGGATTGCTTATCTCCAGTTGAAGAAACCTTGTCCGAAGCCAGGCCGGCACACTCACAAAGGATGTGTACCGGGGTTTCCTCCGCAGCCTTGCTGAATCCGCTTAACGCGTGATCCGCAAGTAATAAATGGTGCCTGTGCCTATTCAGCCCACACTGCCCTGATAGCAGACCCACTATTACCCTTATATCCCTACGGCTATGGCTCGGTAGATCACTGGTAAATTTAGGTAAATGTCTCTTAAATAAAGAGTTTTGCCTGCCTCTGTCTTAGTGTTCTCTCCCACAAATGCAGATGCTGTACTTCTATCCAACCCTTGAGAGAAGTTTGAATTAGGCTCTTAGACAACCCTATCAAGATATTCTTCGGACCATCCCTCGTTAGGGCATCCGCCCTCTCATGGCCCAGAAACCCTGCTTATATCCCGGCACCCAGGCGAGTTCATATAAACAGAGCGACAGCAGTACATTTACGACCAGCAACCTTCTACTATATCACACATAATTTTTCAATTTTTTCAATGATGTATTTATAAAAAAGTGAGTACTTAGGCTAGTTTAGATTTGTTATATTAAGCATGTAAAGTACTCTTATTTAGGTATAAATGCGTGCGTGGATGGCGTGTGTGAATTGTGAAGGGTGAAATGCGAAATATGTTTAATTCATCTAACAACCTGTTTATATGTTGTTAGATTGTTTATTTGTTTTGATAATTTTGTTTAACAAAATATTATTTATTTATACATATTATCTTAAGGTCATAGAACTCGGAATCTGTCCTGCCTTGTCAGTGATATTTCACAGCAGCCCACGGCCGAGCAGTGTTATTTCGCGCAGTTATAAATAAATAAATAACTATAATAGTAAGATAGTGTGGATATTTATTGTAAAGTGAATCTCCCTCCGAAACGGAGTTTAAGATGTAGACCTCCACGTGTTGGATGTTTTCATTTTTAAGAAAAATATGCTCCTTTAAAGACCCAGACACGTGTTCCTTTTTCACTCAGGTACCATCACCCTACCCCTCTTGACCTAGTTAAGGCATTTAACAAATACAATTAAAAAGAAAGTCAGTGTGTAAACTGAATTTGCTCTGTGCAGGTCTCTGTTATCACACTGTTTGACAAACGCATCTTGAACAGAGTTGGGCAAAACGCAATTTCAATTACAATTACGATTGTGGTTCACAGTTATAATTACTGGTTGAGCCAAAGTAATTCAATTACCAAATACAGTTCCATGTGATTGTGATTGTACTTCTTCAATTCCAGGTAATTTTGATGCAATTACAAGTAATTGTACTTGGTAATTGCAATTATTAACGCCAAAATGGCACAACCACCAAAATGGCCAGTAATTAGATACAACTCAAGAGACTGAATTCTCCTGAAACTTTTAATGATAATTGGGAGATTGAATTTATTTAACCCAAGAGATTATTGAGTGAAAATGTGGCAGAGTTTACTTTTTGTTCAATTACTCAATTTTTTTTTGTATTTGTATTTGTAATTCTATTACTAAAAATACAAGTACATATAATTGTAATTGAATTGCAGTTATTTGTAATTGTAATTACAATTACCTAGCGACAAGAAGTAATTGTAATTGAGAGCCTCAATTACAATCACAGTAATTAAAAGAAGTAATTGCAATTACTTTAAACGCTTACAGTAATTGTAATTGGATATTACAATTACTTCCGTGTAATTTTTCTTTAGAACCAGTTATTTATATATTTTGGACCATTTAACTGTATTCCTATTGAAAATACAGTCCAATTTTGTTCATATAATTGAAGGTGTAATTAAATACTGATGTAATTAATTACTACCCAACTATGACCCTGAATATGGGTGAACGCCCGAAACCGGTCGATGACCAGCTTTGCGGAACCAACCGCATCAAACTTCTACTATCTTCTCATCACTCAGCCAGTCTGTCTCATTATATATCCCTCGCTCCCTAACTTCTATATACTTGTAAACTCCTTGCAGGTTGTGTTCATTTCATTACACAGTGGTTAGCATATATTCTAGTTTATTTCTCTAAAATCCATTCTCTCCAATTCTCACATCCATTATATTTTCTCCTAGCAAACAAATTCATTAACACTGGCAATTTTATAGCAAATTGCTTTTACAAGTTATTTTTTAACTTACTTTATATAAAAATACTTTATTGTAGTTTTGTATATATATCTGTTGTACAAACTTGTAAGAAAGAAAGAAAGAAAGTATTATTCATTGGTGGAAAACTTTGGAACATGTCCAGGTAGGAGTGACACGCTTGGAAATGTTCCCAATCTCTAAGACCACTAAAGGAACACTCAATTATTAGCATTTTTTAAAAAATGAAATGATAGATAGATAGAAAAAATGCTGTATATATATGCAAAATTACATACTATAAGAGAGCTGAAATGTATTATGATGTTGTGTTGTATGATTGTAGTAGCACGAGCGGTTTTGTAAAAGGGGTTGTAAGTATATATGTTTAAGAGAGAAGTATTAGTAATAAGAAAGTAGTCACCGGTGCTAACAATAAATATATTCTATTAAAATTATAACTACAAGTTATTTGCAAAGGAATCATTAACTTATTAATATGCACTGATGCTAGAGAGAGTGAAAACAAGTGTTCTGCTTCGGTGTCTACAACAATCTGTCTCTTAATAAATGATCTAGAATAGAGGCAAATCTCTTTACCACTGGCATAAGTTTAAGAGAGCGATTCCTGAAGCAAGTGTTGTGGCTTTGAAAGCAGAATGCAGACTGTCTTGAAGGAATGCCCTCTCTTACAAAACAGTTGGCCAAGTGGCATTGTACTAATTTAACGGATTCTTGCGTCTTTGTCTCTTGGTTTGCATTGACCTAGATTGTAGTATACCTGGCTCTATCCCCATCACTAAATGCACTATATGAACTATCTAATTTTCACAAAACTATTTTCCAAAACTATTATTTTTTCATTTCGTTCTTCCGCTATAGAGCTAAGCAATTGATCTAACACAACCTACAAATTATTATTATTATTATTATTATTATTATTATTATTATTATTATTTTTAAGAAAAACAAAGCTGCTGTGAAACACTCACGTGACTTCCTCTTACTCTTACTAATACAATTATATTATAAAATAACAAATTTTCCTTTTTTTTTTTTTCTTCTCCTTGGCTTCCTGTCTGTACAGATTATCCAGATTCTCTGTCCAGGTTACTTGCGCTTTCATCGGCGCTTTACCTGCGGCTGGTGGTAAGGTGTTTGTTGTTGATGGTAACTACTCATTGTTCTACTCATACTATTTGCTAATTAATTTCATAGTATGATTTTGTTTTTGTTTATAAAATTGAAAATAGCCAAATATATAATCCGTGGTTTGGTTTTGTGAGGATGGTATGCAGATTGGCAGGTAGTGTACATTTTGCATTGATGATATCCTTCCATAGTTTATCTCTATCCTGTTGGTGGATTACTACATTCGAAAATCAGGCTGTTGGCGTTGATGATTGATTCAGACGGACATGAGCATATTGGATTGACTGAGATTCCTATACGAGACAGATGATGAGGCGAGAAGTTATGGTTGAAACGAAGTCATGGTCATAGTTGTAAAGAAACTTCTACTTTCTGGTAAGTCAGTGAACCAAGGTTTTTTTTGGGGGGGGGGGTGATTGTCGGCTGTAGGGAGGTGTAAAATTTACCTTTGAGGCATTTTGATTTCTCATACTCAATGGACCATTTATTTTCTTGTAATACTTGCGTTTGAAATAATTCTTTATATCTGAGGGTAATAACTTTTCAAAGTTGAGACCCTCTAGATTTATTGCCTCCTTCGCTTTGGAGTCGGCAATTTCATTGCCTGAGATATCCCTGAGTGACCCTTAATCCATTACAACCATACAGGTTTTCCATTAAAACCAGCTCTCTTAAGGAGATATGTTTAATATCTGTATATATAGACTGTCTTGAAGGAATGCCCTCTCTTACAAAACAGTTGGCCAAGTGGCATTGTACTAATTTAACGGATTCGGGAACACTAAAAAGTCAACGTTATGCCCGGGGTTTCTTAGTTTGGTAAGCATACTTTTGCTGTCGGAAAGAATGACCTTGTTTGTGCATCTATTGAAGAAACAAGATTTGCGCATTTGTTTATGGTAGTTGGTTCGGCTATAAAAATTGAGGCAATATTCTTTAAACTTGAAATTGTGCTTTTTTTTTGTCCTAAGATAAATAAAGAGGTGGGATGGCCATGTGGCCAACCTACTAACTCAAGCAGGTAGGGTAGTGAAGGACGCGCCAGTAACATAGAACCAACCCCATAAATATTTGAAAAACTTCACCAATACTCCGTAAACCTATAATTTGTAAAAACATGTTTCAAATAAAAATTATTGGTTTTTATATCTGTGATTAGCATATCAAGTTTAAAGAAAATAGTTTTTTCTGGCTTTGCAGTCCATTTTTGTGATTCCGGTTAGCCGAATTTTTTTTTTCCCAAATTTGTAATTCCAGCAATACATCTAATATATATTAATATTATATAAATGGTTCAAGCTAGACAACAATTCTAAAAATTACAATCTCACTTATAATTGGGTTTCTCAATTAAAATGTGAACTTCAAACTATTAGTCCATGTAGACTAGTTTTTATCAAGAGAGCCAATGTATTTTAAAAATGAACTAAAATAACATAATTATTAGCAAATTAAGTTATATCTGTTTAAGTAATTGATATAGAATCAGTGTTCTTAATTCTAGATATAATTGTTTTAATCGAAATTTAAGCAGTCTACGGCTAGGAGAGGATTATCTGAATTTTAATTATAATATTAAAAATCTGGTGTGAAACACTCACTCAACTTTCTCTTACTCCAGTTCTCAAAATCGTATAATTGACAAATGTTATTAGTTAGTGTACCAAATTTAATGAAATTCGTCGAAAACTGAAAAAAACTGTTTAGTAAAAGCGCACTTCCGGTTTCACTAATTTCCTTGAAACTCGGAATTTTGGCCATCTATTTATTTCTAATTAATTTTGTTTGGATGATAGAATTGTATAATCAACTATGATAGCATTTTAAAGAAAAACATAACCCCACTCCTTCCCTAAAAGTGCCCTTAAATGAATATCCTTAGTGAAATGTTTTAAGTAAAACTTGTAGATCTTTGTATGCGCAGTTTACATAATAAGTTTCAAGAAAATCATCGGAGCCATTTTTGAGGAAATTGCCAAAAAGTGAAAAAAAAAAAACCATTTAGTAAAGTGGTAAAGTAAACGCACTTCCGGTTATGCGATTTATTTCAAACTTGGAATTTCAACAATATATTAAATTCTAATTAACATTATTTAGATGAGCGAATTGTCCAATAAACTGAAATAGCACTTTAGATGAAAACCTAACCCCACCCCCTCTCCCAAAAGTGCCCTTAAATGAATTTTCCCAGAGAAATGTTTCAAATAAAAGTTGTAGCTCTTTGTATGTGTAGTTGATGTATCAAATTTGAAGAAAATCGTTGGAGCCATTTTTGAGAAAATCGCAAAAAAGTAAAAAAAAAACAACTAGTAAAATGGTACTTCCAGTTGTGGAATTTTGATAGATAACGTACTGTCAGATCCCATGGTGATACCTAAACGGAATATCAAGTTTGAACTTTCTACGATTTAACACACACACATACACAGAGACTATTTACTAAAAACCACTTTTTGTGGACTCAGGGGGACCTCAAAACGGATATTTCCGGTGAAAACTTGATATCGAAAATTTGACACGATTATAAAACTTCCTCTTACTAGGAGTAAGAGAAAGTAAAAAAAAAAAAAAACAAGAATAATTATTCAATTAGGTTTAGCCAATTTATCGAAATCTACTTTATACCACAATAATAACAAATATCAGTAATATCTGTATTATTTGTAATATGATGGAAGCCCGATATTTTGCTACATTTTCTTCTTGAATGTTCTATCTTAAACCCTTTTGATAGTGATGTTGAAAAATCATTATATGATCGCTGCCAACAGTTAATGATAATTAATTCTATCAAAAATATTGAATACTTTTTATAAATCAAGCAGTAAGATGCAGAAGTTTTATACTGAACGAATGGTAGTATAAATAATATCCCATTTTATAAACTAGTTTGTAGGACGGGAAAGTTCATTTTTAAATTCTGTTTGTTATGAAGTAACATGTTTTGTTTAAGCCAGGTTATTTTTAATTTTCTATTAATAGTAAATCTTTAATTCTTTTGAATTGATTTCAGTAAGATTTTTAATTTTTGTTTATATTGTATTATTTCATTTTTGTAACTAGGCCAACTCTTTGTTTAAAGTACAGTGAATGAAACAAATAAATAAATAAATAAATATATAAATGTTAGAACCCTGCATTGAATAAAAATAGTACTTTAGACGGAAGCTTTACATTACTGTTCCCCCAAGACGCACACTCCACAAAAAAAATCAAATTTCCCCGGTAAGTTTGCAGTATGTCGGAAGTATGAAATTTAAAGAAAATCTTTGGAACCATTTTTTTGAGAAAATCGTGAATAATTAAAAAAAATAAATTTACTAAAGCCGCACTTCCGTCAAAACCTTTGTGTCAGATGTGACGAAAAATCAAAAGTTTGAGCTTCCTGCAACTTTTCGTTTTTAAACATTTTTGTTTACTCACACATACACTCTCTCACACATATTGCAGAATTTTCGCTAAAAAAAAATTTATTCGTTCTGAGGGGATCTCAACACTTTCATTTCCGCTGAAAATTCAATATTTCGTAAAATGTCTTCTTAACCAAAAAAAAAAGTAAACTAAAATAAAATCATTAATCAACAATAAGATGTATGTTATTACTAAAGATGCTGTTTACAAAAAGATTATATAAAATTTGTTTAATTTACTAACATAATAAATAATTTTTACGAAGATTTTTCAATTAAGATGAATTTATTTTGCAGAGCCCATAACATTGTATAATTTAGCAAGAAATGATAAACAATATTGGACTTGATGGAAGTGAATAGCTAAAGGCGCGTTCTCACGAGTCAAGTTTAGTTGACCGATTTTAGTTGATCAACAGAAGTTGAATGAAAAACCTAGTGAAAACCTTTTCTTTCAATAAAGTTGATCAACTTTTTAGTGGATCAACAAAAGTTTGACCGAGTCAAACTTTATCTTTCAAGTATGACGCATCTTTCAGTTGGACCCGCCATCTTTTAAGTATTGTGAACCTCCGGATCGCCCAATTGGCGGCCTCTCAGTTTGCTTTCAACTCATGCTCCGTGTCGTTATTGAAACGATTTGATCGATTTCAGTTGAAACGTATTAACCAAAACTGCATCAAGTCGCATTCAACTTTTGCTGATCAACTGAAATCGGACAACTAAACTTAACTCGAGAGAACGCGCCTTAAGTGGTTAGCGCACTGGACTCGCACGCGGAGGACCCGGGTTCGAGTCCAGCTGTGCTACCGTTAGATTTTTTTCTTCCTAGGAGCCTCTACAGCCCACTGTTCAGTGATGGACAGTGTTGTCTGTAACGAGAGAATACTGTCCGGAAGCCGGCAGTGCCCTGAGGAGGCTCCGGGCGGCAATGACCATATATGTTGACGCGCCTTAAATTAAAAAAAAAAAAACTGGTGTGAAACACTCACACAACTTTCTCTTACTCCTGTTCTCAAAATTATAATTGACAAATGTTATAGTTTGTGTACCAAATTTAACGAAAATTGAAAAAACTGTTCAGTAAAAGCGCACTTCCGGTTTTATTAATTTCCTTGAAACTTTGAATTTTGGCCATCTATTTATTTCTAATTAATTTTGTTTGGATGATAGAATTGTATAATCAACTATGATAGCACTTTAGAAAAAAACATAACCCCACTCCTTCCCTAAAAGTGCACTTACATAATTTTCCCAGAGAAACGTTTTAGATCTTTGTATGTTTACTTTATATAAGATGTTTCAAGAAAATTGTTTGAGCCATTTTTGAGAAAATCGCGAAAAAGTAAAAACAATCATTTAGTAATGTGGTAAAGTAAAAGCACTTCCGGTTATCCGATTTTTTTCAAACTCGGTATTTCCATAACACATTCAATTCTAATTAACATTATTTAAATGTCGGAATTGTCTAATAAACTGAAATAGCACTTTAGATGAAAACCTAACCCGAACCTTCCCCCAAAAGTACCCTTAAATGAATTATCCCAGAGAAATGTTTTAAATAAAAGTTGTAGCTCTTTGTATGTGTAGTTGATATACCAAGTTTGAAAAAAAAAATCGTTGGAGCCATTTTTGAGAAAAACGCAAAATGTACTGTCAGATTCCATGGTGATACCTAAACGGAATATCAAGTTTTATCTTTCTACGGTTTTTCATTTTTGAGCTATGCTGTTCACATAGAACACACACACACACACACACACGCATACACGCATACACACACACACATGCACACACACCGAGAGAGAGAGAGACCGTTTGTTAAAAACCACTTTTTTGGACTCAGGGGACCTCAAAATGGATATTTCCGGTGAAAACTCGATATCGAAAATTTGACACGATTACAATACTTCCTCTTACTAGGAGTAAGAGAAAGTAAAAAAAAAAATTTATTGGATCTCTTTAAATGACATACATTACAATTTGATTCACTAGAAAATGCATGTTTTATCTTTTAAAAACATTTCCCAATTCCCATTAAGTCGACTTATTCACAGGTGACCAGCAATTTTCTCCTTGTAAACACTAATACGTAATAGTAAATAGACGATTTAATTAAAATTTAAAAGGGATTTAGTTTATTATGTCAACTAAGATATTATTATTTTTAATATTTTTTAACAATGTTCGTATATCTTCTTCTGGATAATTTACAATATCCAGATACAGAATAATTCCTCAACTCCCAAAGGCAATAGTTCAATATTTGATTGAGTAAACCAGTTGTAGTGTAGTTTGTTGCTTACATTCTTATCCAATTAATCTCTATAATCATAATTTTGGAGCTCTATCTGGATCCAATAGTTATTTCCTCAACTAATTTTCATTAATAAATGATTCACATGGTATTATAATGGATATAATGGAGGTGGAGAGAATTTGGATCTGGTTCAGGAAATGAGAAGACTTGGTTAAACTGGTTAACAGTGTATAATAATAAAGAGAGTCTGCCTGGACTTTACAATAGAGAATGATTAAGGTAGAGTGGTATGAAAATGACATGAAGTGACTGGCGAAATGATGAACTATAGTGAATTGTGTTGAACTGTATCGAACTGTATCCCCATGGACTGTCCGTCGCTGTATTTATACAGTTTCTCCCATTCCAGTCCGAGAGAGTGGTTGGGTTTGTTTCTCTTTTCTTTACTCTCTTTGGTTGCTGTTACAGTATGTAGTAAGTACATAGCATTCTAAATGATCAATTCACATTCCAAGCAGACATATTAGTAACAATATCTTTTTTGGCCCACTTAATGTCTAAAAAAAGGTTAACTGATTAAATCCAACTTTTAAAACATACCTACACTCAAAACCTTACATTGAATTTATTTACTATTTACATTCCCTGATTAGTAATGTTGATTAAAACAGTGTTTACTTCTGTAATTTGATTGTCCTGAGATTCATTCCCAATTCAGACAAAATGTTTGCTGTTGAGAATAAGTTATTCATTCAGTCCCTTTGTCCTATTTCCTAGCTTGCCGCCACATGGTGGTTTCTAAAGAATATTTGATGTTTTACAAATACTTCAAGCCTCAAAATTGAAATATGTTGTATGTTTGTATGTTGTTGATTTGCTTGGTCTAAACAATGTGCATATATAATAATATAATCCTATTGGTATGTGCACTAAACGGAAGTTGATCTAACACTCTTATTTGAAACAATTTCCGGTAAATGTTGATTTGAAAGCTATGAGCGGGAGGGAAGGAAGTCTTTTAAGTTTCCATCAAAAGTGCAGGTTGACATAATGTACGGACTTTACCAATTTCTCTTAATGTTAGTTTTTTTGGGGGGATATGCACTGCGACCTGCAAGATCTGTTGTGCCCCCCTCCCGGAGCCTTCTTAGTGCACTGCCGGCCTCTGAACAGTATTTTCTACCTATTAAAAAACACCGCCCATCACCGCGGACAATGAGCTGTAAAGGAAAATCATAGGAAGAGAAAATCAAAGGGCAGCACAGCTGGACTCGAACCCGGGATTTCCAAAGTTACTAATCTAATCTGGCACGCTACCACTCAGCTAATTCCTTCATTAAATTACAGAGTTTGCAACACTTTTGGGTATATGTTTAGAAAATTTACATTTTACTTTCTCATACTCCTAATTAAGAGGAAGTATTGTAATCGTGTCAAATTTACGATATTGAACTTTCACAGGAAATATCCGTTTTGAGGTCTCCTAAGTTCAAAAAAGTGGTTTTTAGCAAGTGGTCTGTGTGTGTGTTTATGTGTGTGGGAGTGTAAACAGCACAGCTCAAAAACGAAAAACAGTAGAAAGTTAAAACTTGATATTCATCATGGGATCTGACAATAAGTTATCTGTCAAAATTCCTTAACCGGAAGTACCACTTTGCTAGTTTTTTTTTTTTTTTTTTTTACTTGTTAGCGATTTTCTCAAAAAAGGCTCTGACGATTTTTTTCAAACTTGGTATATCAACTACACATACAAAGAGCTACAACTTTTATATGAAACATTTCTCCGGTAAAATTTATTTAAGGGTACTTTTGGGGGGGTGGGGTTAGGTTTTCCTCTTAAGTGCTATTTCAGTTTTTTTTATACAATTCTGTCATCTAAATAATATTAATTAGAATTAAATGTGTTGTTGAAATTCCGTGTTTGAAAAAATTATATGATCCAAAGTTTGTTCTTACTAAAATGTATTTTTCAATTTTCTGGTATTTTTTCGAAAAATGGCTCCACCGATTTTCATTAAACTAGGAATGTGAACTAAACATATAAAGTACTACAATTTTTATTTGAAACATTTTTTCAGGTGAAATCATTTAAGGGGGCTTTTGGGGGAGGAGTGACGTTATGTTTCTTGTAAAGTGCTATCACACTTGATTATACAATTCTATCATCCAAACAAAATAAATTAGAAATAAATAGATGGCCAAAATACTTTGTTTCAAAAAAAAAAAAAAGAGTTAACCGGAAGTTACGCTTTTACTGATCAATTTTTTCAGTTTTCGACGAATTTCTTAAATTTGGTACACATACTATAAAATTTGTCAATTACAATTTTGAAAACTGGAGTAAAGAGAAAGTTGTGTGAGTGTTTCACACCAGTTTTTTTTATTACTGTGCCATGTGAATAAAAAATAAGATAATATTGAAGTCAATTGATTATTTAGTGAACAATCTGGTTTGAAACACTCACATAACTTTCTCTCACTCCTGTTCTCAAAATTGTAATTGACAAATGTTATAGTTTGTGTACCAAATTTAATGAACTTTGTCGAAAACTGGAAAAAACTATTCAGTGAAAGCGCACTTCCGGTTTACTGATTTCCTTCAAACTCGGAATTATGGCCATCTATTTATTTCTTATTAATTTTGTTTGGAAGATAGAGTTGCATAATCAAGTATGATACCATTTTAGAGGAAGCTGTAACCCCACCCTTTAGCTGTAAAAGTGCCCTTAAACGAATTTTCCCAGAGAAATGTTTCATATAAAAGTTGTAGATCATTGAATGTTTAGTTTATGTGTAGTTTCAAGAAAATCGTCGGAATCTTTTTAGAGAAAATCGCGAAAAAGAGAAAAAAATCATTCAGTAAAGTGTTAATACAAAAGCACTTCCGGTTATCTGATTTTTCTCAAACTCGGAATTTCAACAACATATTTAATTCTAATTAACATTATTTAAATTACCGAATTGTGTAATATACTGAAATAGCACTTTGGAGGTTAACCTCCAAATAAAAGTTGTTGCTCTTTGTATATTTTATTATAATTCGGGTGCCTAATGGCGCGGGACCTAAGCCTATGTGGCCTTTATCCCCCCGTTTGTATATGTAGTTGATGTATCAAGTTTAAAGAAACTTGTCGGAGCCATTTTTGAGAAAAACGCAAAAAAGTAAAAAAAAAACTAGTAAAGTGGTACTTCCGGTTGAGGAATTTTGACAGATAACGCACAGTCAGATCCCATGGTGATACCTAAATGGAATATCATGTTTTAGCTTTCTACGATTTTTCGTTTTTGAGCTATGCTGTTTACGTTCACACACAAACACACACAGACCATTTGCTATAAACCACTTTTTTGGATTCAGGCGACCTCAAAATTTTGCATTTTCTGAGATAAATTAATTTGGATAATTTAACATCGCCATAGTTCTTCGTCTTATTAATAGTGAACGAAAAGAGAAGGTTTGAGAGAACACTAAAGTCGTAAAAGAAGGAAGTTTTATAGTTATGCTATAATTATTTCGGAAAAGCAACGTGTTGCCGAAAAAGATGAAAACGTTATGCAACAAATTACATCTATTATGGTTTAAATTACGTAGCAAGTTATAGTGTAATGTAGATTTCCTATTTCCCTTATTAACTTTACACATTATATTTGTCCCTTTGAAAGTAAAAAGTTACTTTAAACTTGTTTGTTTATGAAATCGTCTTGAGTTTAATAATTAATAAAGCAATTACTTTTTAAAATAATTTCAATTAAAAAAGATAAATTGTAATTAAAAATTAATAACAGTGGAATTAGAACTTTAATATAATTCAATTTGTTCTTTCAGTTCTTGTTTACATTATTTGTATGATAACTGGCTTTTGTCTATGTTACGCTTAGCTTTCATATTATGAGCTCATAAAAAAAGCCAACATATTGTTGACTAGTATTCAATATGACTGCCTACAATTGCCAATAAATTTGTGGGGAAAAACATTGGCATGAAACACTCACATGTTCCTGAAATCTTTTAAAAGATAATCTAAATATCGAGAAAAACTTTGGGGGGTGGGGGCCATTTGCGAAAAAACGCAAAATTGAAGAAAACCAATTTAAAAAAATTTAGTGTGAAATTTTATACTTTGTGTACTAGTAACATTTAATTTTCTTTTTTATGTTTCTGCGATATAACAAATGTGTATGTTTTAAAAATTCTTTCTCCACATCTTCACGACTATCTGTATGTATCATTATTATTATTATTATTATTTGTCTGTGGGGATGGAAACCCTACGCTATCCAAAGCCTCACTGGGCCCATATAGCTTCCCCAAGAAAAACAACAACAAACCGGGTCTAGAACAAAAATTCGGACAATAACCTTAAGCGGAAATAGCCTAAGCTCTTCCACAGACATCCTATTGCGACCAAAGGTCCTGAACCTAATTTCCTCACAACCCAGGATACGTGTTTCCTCCTCTGTCTCACAGACTCCGGCATGATGATCCATTAGGTAAAGATGTCTCCTTAAACCACAATGTCCAGTAAGAGATCCAACCAGATGCCTGAGAGCGCTCCGTGAAAAACACATCAACGTCTCACTAATGGCCTTGTCCGGACCCCCCGATGAGCATTTTGGACTGCTTAAAACCAACTGAGCTCATCCATAAGGATTTGCGTTTTGCGCAAAAATTTGGCAAACCTATCCACCTCCTCATTCCCAAAAATCCCCATGTGACCTGGCATCCAGACTAGAAGCACATCCTTCAGAGAAGAAAGCTCTTCCAGTCTTTTCGAACATTCTAACATCAACGTGGAAGTGAAGACACATGAACTCACGTTCAGTCCTGGCTGTCCGAGCAGATACAAACACCTTTTTTAAGTTAGTGTTACGTACCCTCTAATCCAACACACAACAAAGAATAGCATAAATCTCAGTCTGGAAGACCGTGGTCCATTCACCAAGAGATACTGCCAAATGATCTCCGGTCTCAAAATAGACCGCAGCTCCAGACCTACCATCCATTCTGGAACCGTCCGTGTAACACTGGAAGTAATTATCAGGTATCACGCCAGACGGGACCCAATCTTGACCAATCTTCCCTAGAGGGTAACCTGTCACGGTAACAATGCTCGAAAACAAAAGTCTTCAACATTCTATCAGAAGGTAACAGGAACCTTCAAAAGCATCTCGCGATGAATGGTAGAGTGACCATATCGCTTACCCTGCCAAAAACCTGCCTGTTTAATTCTATAACAGGCTATCTATATGTAAGTTCAATATTATTGTTGAAAATGTGGGTCGGTCCATTGCTGAAAATGTGGGTAAACAAAATTGTTTTAACATTTTTTTTGTTTTTGTTATTATTATTCTGCATTTTACAGTATTATTAATGCATTGTGGTTCCTCATTGTATTGTTACTTTCTCTTACTCCTAGTAAGAGGAAGTATTGTAATCGTGTCAAATTTTCGATATTGAGTTTTCACCGGAAATATCCGTTTTGACGTCCTCTGAGTCCAAATAAGTGGGTTTTAGCAAATGGTCTGTGTGTGTGTGTGTGTATGTGAACAGCATAGCTCAAAAACGAAAAATCGTAGAAAGTTCAAACTTGATATTCCGTTTAGGTATCATTATCGGATCTAACTGTACGTTATCTGTCAACATTCCTCAACCGGAAGTACGACTTTGCTAGTTAGTTTTTTTTTTTTACATTTTTGCAATTTTCCACAAAAATGGCTCCGACAATTTTCTTAAAACTTGGCATATCTACTATACATACAATCACCATGGGATCGGACAGTACGTTATCTGTCAAAATTCTTCAACCGGAAGTACCACTTTACTAGTTGTTTTTTTACATTTTTGCGATTTTCTCAAAAATGGCTCCGACGATATTCTTTAAACTTGTTATATCAACTACATATACAAAGAACTACAACTTTTATTTGAAACGTTTCTCCGGGAAAATTCATTTAAGGGCACTTCCAGGGGAGGGGTGGGGTTAGGTTTCCATCTAAAGTACTATTTCAGTTTATTAAACAATTCTGCCTTCTTAATAATGTTAATTAGAATTAAATATGTTGTTGAAATTCCGAGTTTGAAAAAAATCGGATAAGCGGAAGTGCCTTTACTTTACCACTTTACTAAATGATTTTTTCACTTTTTCGCAATTTTTTCAAAAATGGATCCGACAATTTTCTTGAAACAAGTTATATAAACTAAACATACAAAGATCTATAACTTTTAATTAAAACATTTCTCTGGGAAAATTCATTTAAGGGCACTTTAAGGGGAGGGGTGGGATTACAGGTTCCTCTAAAGTGGTATCATAGTTGATTATACAATTCTATCATCCAAACAAAATTAACTAGAAATAAATAGATGGTCAAAATTCCAAGCTTTAAGAAAATTAGTTAACCGGAAGTGCGCTTTTACTGGACAGTTTTTTTTCAGTTTTCGACGAGTTTCGTTATATTTGGTACACAAACTATAACCTTTGTCAATTATAAATTTGAGAACAGGAGTAAGAGAAAGTTGTGTGAGTGTTTCACACCAGATTTTTTTTTTTTTTTTTTGACTAAAGCCTTGATAAAGATAGGGTATTCTGTCTTAATGTTGGTATAAATTGAATGTTTCTTTCTTGACCGATCCTCACTAAATTTCTTCATAACATAATTCATCAACGGACAACAAATACATTTTTATATTGTGGTTAAACCTAAATCACAATATTGTTGTATAAAACTGCCTTTCTTCCAACACTTCTTAAATGCAACCATCTTTGCCATACTCTAAAATGTAAATTAATCCATAGTTCTGCAATTAAAATACTTGTTTCTTTACCAGCCTACCAAATCAAATCTAATTAGTTTTACAACTTGCATTAATCAAATCCAAAACATGTATCGCATAAAAAAAAACTTAACAAATTAATGAGGTTATTTATTATTATTGTTTGAAGAAATTAGTACAAATTTTGGGAATATCAAAAAAGAGGTCTTTAACAGGAGTGTTAAACTTTTATTTTTATATTTATTTAAGGCGCGTCAACATGTATGGTCATTGGCGCCCGAAGATTTCTCAGTGCATTGCCGGACTGAGTTCACTCACTACAGACAACACTAACCATCACCGGATAGTGAGCTGTAGAGGCTCCTAGCAAGAGAAAATCTAAGGGCAGCACAGGTGGACTCGAACCCGAACCTTCGCATAAGAGTCCAGTGCGCTAACCACTGAGCGAATCCCTTCCCAACTTTTTCATTAGTATTATTTTTTAATTTTCGAAATAACAACTAAACACTCTATTGTGCATGTAATAAATGAAAGAACTAACATGCATATAGTAGGTTAGACGTCTTTCATCCATGACATTCTGCTAAAACTATGTAACTGTTCAACCAGTCATTATCACTTAGAAGTCATTAGGCTAGCGGCACTTTAGCCGTCTATCAGCGTTATCTAGGAGTATACAGAAAGTGACTACGGACTAATGGGTTTGGATGGAATAAAAAGAACGAGTGAAATTTCTTTGGTAATCTGAATTTATTAAGGTTTGAAATATAGAAATTATAAAGAATGTTTTCCAAATCAATACTTTGTTAATTTAGATCACCTGTCCAGTAGTTTATTTAGTAATTATCATTTTCTACCGATTCAGTCTAGTATAGTCGCTTCCACTTGATTCGCTTAACTTTGTATTATAGTTCAAAATATTTTATTGTGTTGACAAATGATAATGGTGTTGGGGTTCAATAAACAGTGAAGCAGATTCCTCTTCTGAAAAGTGAAAAAAGTCGTGTTAGCTATTTTGGAAATGAATTTTTTCTGCCAGTTTTCTAATGATTACCAATACCATTTAAGTAAGCTTAAGAAGGAAAGGAATTTTGAGGATCTTGGTTAGTTGGGAGGATGTCAGTATTATCACCAAATACAAAGTTATAGTTTCAGGCACAGTGGGTGTATCTAGTTTGTGCGGGAATAAGAAGAAGCTCTTTTCATGGAAGAAGTATACGAATGACAAAAAATAAATGTACTAACCTCTCCGTGGGTGATTCAAAGCCTAGCTGGGAGGAATCTTGCTCTTGCCAAGCCGTCGCAAGGGTAGAAGAATGGTAAAATTTATTTCCCTTACTTAAAACAAAACCTGTAAATGACCTATCGGCCAGTGGGTTTATCTTTGTTAGACTCCAAGGTTCTATAGATTGTGGAGAAAAGTGTTGTTAAGAAGAACGGCCAGAGTCTACTCACTAACGTAAGATAAATATCAATTGTCCATTAAATTATTGTACCACTAAATATTGCATAGCATTGGAGTATAGGATTCTCAGGAATGCTGCCTCCACAGGATTGTATGATGGGAGTGATGTTAGCTGTCAATCAAGATAAAGTTAGTTGAATATATTTAACCACTTACTTAAGCAACATTAGTCAGTTAAATCGCTTTTATTAAACTGTAAGTCGTCTTAGTTTGTAGAAATCTATTTTAAATTATAATTAAATTAATTGATCGATAGAAAAGAATCGGTTATAGTTTTAATTAGGCAAACGTTTATTGAAAGTTTTATATTCCCAATTAAAATAAAAATGTACCTATTCATTGTTTCTTTTTACTCCTCTTGCTATTAGAGGAAGTATTACGTTCGTGACAAATATTAGAAATTGCATTTTTAACGGAAGTACATATTTTGATGTGTCATGAGATTCCTATTTAGATACTGGCATCTAATAAAACTGTTTCAGACAAAATACATCAATGGGGAAATGTAACTTTACTCAATAGTGCGCGATTTTCTCGAAATTTAGCTCCAACGATTTACTTTAAATTTGGTAAATAATTTGCATACATAAATGTCTATCAATTTCTTCTTTTTTTTTTTTTTGAAACGCTTTTCTAGAACAACCTGGATACAATTTATGGTTCTGCCACTTATGTGATACCAAGATATATCTCTATGCTTTATTGGAATTCCATATTTGAAGAACATAACCGGAAGAAATGACCGGAATCGCGCTTGCACAGTGTAATAGGATCCGAAGAGAGGGACCAATAGCAGAGAGAGAGAGAGAGAAAAAATGACAGGATCACTCTCAACATTGGCCAGACTAGAGTGGGGGAATCGGTTTAAATACAGCTACGGGAGAGGACAGAGACAGTCACAACGCGTCAGCAACCTTTCTCTTTATTTACTCTAAATCTCTCACTACCATTTTATATATTTTAATGTAAAGTCCAGGCAGTTTGTGCTACTTTTCTATTATACAGTGTTCAGCTTTACTTCTAGTTTATTTGTCTATACAAACCATTTTCTCTCCTTCTGAAACCCATTATATTGGTGGCAGTATTATCGAATCCAGCGTTTCGTCCGGCTTCAGCATTTTCAAACCGATTCTCCCACTCTAGTCTGGCCTAAGTTAGAGAGTGATCCTGTCATTTTCTCTCTCTCTCTCTCTCTCTCTGCTATTGATCCCTTTCTTCGGATCCTATTACATCATCCCTTCGATGTAATAGGATCCGAAGAGAGGAATCCATAGCAGAGAGAGAGATAGACAAAAATGACAGGATCACTCTCTAACTTAGGCCAGACTAGAGTGGGAGAATCGGTTTAAATATAGCTACGGGTGACAGTCATAACGCGTCAGCAACCCCATTCTCTTTATTCACTCTAAATCTCTCACTACCATTTTATATATTCGTGTAAAGTCCAGACAGTTTGTGTTACTTTCCTTATTGTACAGTGTTCAGCATTACTTCCAGTTTATTTATCTTATAAAACCAATTCTCTCCTTCTCATACCCATTATACATAGATTAATTTTACATTTTTTGCAATTTTTTCGAAAGCTGTTCCAATGTTATTACTTTAACCTTGGAATGTTCACTACAAAGATATAAACCTATCACCTTGATTTTAGGGATATACCTTTCATGTCTGTGAACTAGATTTAAATTTAAAACTTTTGTTACAAAAGTTATATTAAGAAGTTGAGACAAAAGGGGGCTGTAAGGAAAATTGTATAATCTCCACCCACCTTTTAGCTTGTACGTAATGCAAACAAAATTTTAAACATTACAAATCTTATCAATTAGAATTAAAAATAATTGATATGAGTGAAAATTGTTTGATTGTTTTCATATTAGATTTCCCAAATCATAATTAGGAAATTAGAATTTCAATTAAAATTTAAAAAAAAGAAATCAATATAACTTTATTATGATTAATAATCACATGTCTAGAAAATTTGAAGGTTAATTGCCAAAAATTTTATAAATATCAAAAACAATGTTCAGGGTGAACCAGTATTCAATAACACATAGAACTTGAATAATTGGGTTACTTTACGTATATATAATATTCAAATTTATTAACTGTCAGTTAATGATTTTCCTAAATTTTTTAAGTTAGAAATTTCTGCACGAGGATATATCACGAAGTGTTAAATTATCGAAAAAGTGTTTTCACCGGAAATGTAACAAAATGTAAAAAAACATTTCAAGAAAGTGTGTAATTCACCTCACTAAAACAATTTATCATATGATGTTTGGCCATTTTTCCTGATATATGGAAAACCGCCAATATAATCGTTATTTCTAAACCCGGTAAGGATCCATCCCTACTTAGTAGTTACCGATCGATCTCTCTACTTCCTTGTCTTAGTAAACTGAATGAGAAATTATCTTTAAGCGGCTGACTTCATTCATTGACTGCAACAGTTTACTGTCATCTTGTCAGTTTGGTTTCCGCTTAAACACTCGACTATTGCACAGTTAGCTAGGGTAACCGACTTGATTCAGCACAATTTCAATTTGAACAAACATACAGGGATGGCTTTGATAGATGTAGAAAAAGCCTTCCATTGTGTTTGGCATGATGGCCTCATCTACAAATTAATACAATACAATTTGCCAAAATATTTAATTTATTTTGTCAAAAGCTATTTAACTAATAGAAAATTCCGTGTCGCTCTCGGTAGTTCATTTTCAGGTGTAAGGTCAATTGCAGCTGGTGTTCCCAAAGGCTCGGTCCTGGGGGCAACACTGTTCAATATTTTTATCAATGACCATACTAAATTAAAATTAAAAGCAAACTGCTGTCTCGCTGACTATACTGACTACACTATATCCTCTTTCCGAGTTGACACAATAGCCAACCATTTATCCATAGCCGTTCAAAAAAAGCTTTGATTACTTTAAAAAATGGAGAATTAGGCCAAATAATACTAAGTCTGAGCAATTTTATTTACAAGCGGGAGGCCACATCTGACCCATTTTGTCAAAGTTAATGCAAATACCCTTCCTTGGGCGAAAGAAGTTAAATACCTTGGGCTGATGTTAGACTCAAAACTGACGTTCACAAAACATATTAATACAATATGTTAACACAAATCTGTAGGCGTCATGTGCAGCCTATTTCCACCCTAATCTGAATTTTCTGAACAAAAAATTGATATACTATGTGTACATAAACACTTGTCCTACTAATTATGAAAAATTACAAAGAATCCAAAACAAATGTCTCATATTGGTTGGATCATTTCCCAAATGGGCGCCTATCGATTATATGCATGCTGCACTTGATGTTAGCGTATCAACTTTTATTTATAATCTTACGCAAAAGTTCATCACCTCTTGTGAAAACAGTCCCTATGTTCATATAGCAAACATTGTTAACTACAATATAAGTTCTTTGAATTATAAAAAAAGATAGGCTTAAGCATATTCTGCTTTAATTTATTGTGTAGATAAGGGTTTTTTTAGTTTATTTTTTCCTTATACGAGGCATGTCCAAAAAGTAAGTGTACTCAGGCTCTCACGGCCAGAGGGATTTTGTTTTCGACATATTGGCTACACTCTCGTGTAGCCTGATTCCTCCCCTCCGGAACGAGACCGGTTCGAGGTCAGTACGTTGAGAACTGTCGACGCGACAATACGTTTCGTGAAAAATGTCAATCCAATCTCCCGCCAAGTGTGAAATATTCAAGGTCGGACAAGAGTTTTTGAGACTCTACAAACTCCATGGAGATGAATTTCTCCGCTCCATCATTACTGGAGATGAAACTTGGGTTGCACACTACACACCTGAAACCAATAGGCAGTCTCAACAGTGGCGTCACACCTCTTCACCCTCCGCCAAAAAGTTCAAAACCACAATTTCAGCCAAGAAAATCATGGCATCCGTGTTTTGGGACTGTCAAGGCATAATTTTAATTGAATATATGCCTCAAGGGGAGACCATCAACTCTGTAAGATACTGTGAAAACCTAAAAAAATTGCGGAGGGCGATTTAGAACAAAAGGAGAGGGATGCTGACAAAGGGAGTCTGCCTGCTGCACGACAATGCCAGACCACACACTGCTTGCCTCGTTTAAATGGGATGTCCTGAACCATCCCGCGCATTCCCCTGACCTAGCACCTTCAGATTACTAATTCTTTACCTCCCTGAAGCTGCACATGGGTGGAAAAAGGTTTTTAACCGACGAGCAGGTGAAGGGGGAAGTGAGAAGTGGACGAAGGGGTTGGCGGGAAACTACTTCGAGGAAGGCATCAAAAAATTAATACCCCGGTTCATCACCTGCATTGAGAGGAATGGTGACTATGTCGAAAAATAGCTTACATATGTATTAATGTAACCAGGTAATTTTCTGTACAAATAAAAATTTTTGTAACCTACAAAAATTCAGTACACTTACTGGACATGACTCGTATAATCTATTAATGTTTATTTTAATTTGTGTAAATATGAAAGCTTGTAGAGTGTATTTAATAGGCGCGTAGAGCCTGAAACCTCATTCTTTCAGTTGTATTGTTTTTATGATTTTATTTGTAAATAAACTTATTCCATTCTATTCTATTATTCTTTATATGAGTTTTCTCGATAACAGCTCCGACGATTTTACTCTAAGCTTAGTATACTATTTAAACAAATAAATATGTCTATCGCTTTTATTTGAACTATTTATCTGGCAAAATAGATTTTCTGCATAGTACTGGATAACAGTAATGTTAAGTTTTCTTCTGAAGTCCTACCTCAGTAATATACTACTACCGGATAGGTTTTTTATTTTAAAACGGCCATAATGATATTTTTAGTTTCTCTTATTTGTTGTAAGAAGAAGTATTGCGGTTAGGCTAGATTTTAGAAACTTGAGTTTTCAACCGGAAATCATGCTTTTGGGTCTGTTACGAAAAAAAAAGGTTTTCTGCGCATGTGTGTGTGTGTGTGTGTGTGTGTGAGTGTTTTAACAGAATAATTTAAAAAAGAAAAGTCGCAGGAAGTTCAGACTTGATATTCTACTTAGTTACTACCACCACCGCTTCCTATTCTAAGATTTTGGGAAAAATTCATCAATCACAAGTGCGACTTTATTGATTGTACTTCCCCCCCCTCAGTTTTTCGTTATTTTCATGAAAACGGCTTCCAAAATGGTTTTCCTTAATCTTTGTATACTTTCTACGCACATAAATATCTATCAACTTAGTTGCGAGTGCTATTGGATAGGTAATTAAAGTTAGGGGAGTATCGCTATATCTTAATAAATACACATTTCACAACGCAATCAAATTGTGTTCGATATATAATTTGGATGATAGTGAAGAAATCGTTTATTTCTTCATAGGGGAGGGATGTGCCCCCCCATATTAAGAGAATTTAGGATGAAATATTTTAAGAACAAGTATTTAAATGAACTGGAGTTTGAGGAGTACTTAAATGGGAAATGTTGGAAGAGTCTGGTGAATTACTGTAAAAGCAGCATGGGCATACAGATATCAGCTTATAAAAGAGTTTAATTATTGTTTCATTTATCTATTATTCCAATGTCGAGGAAGCCCAAAATTTAAGAAGGATAAGGCAACAGTTAAGAGAAAAGGCCTTTGATGAGTGGGCAAGTTACAAATGGCAGGGCTACGGTGTCCAGCATTTTAGAGACACTACGTATGGGAATAAATTTGTCTGTGAAAAACAATTATTGTCTGGATCTGAGTGGACGAATGCATTGAAGCTGAGTTTTAATTATGCTTCACTCCGCGGTGTGCCAGGCGTCGGCAATCAGGCGATGCGAGATGTTGGGCTCCTCTGCCGCAAATGCGGAAGAGTAAACCGAAGCTCCAGCCCATGTGCTGGGAAAATGCCCGAATAACATGCTCCTCGTCACTCGCCGACACCACAATGTCAAACCCATCGAGTTATTAAAGGAAAAAGGCTATGCATGCTATGAGGAGGTTTACTGTGTTGACACGGACGGCGCCTCAAGATACGCAGATATAGTAGCGTTTGATAAAGACAGTCCATCTGCGTTAGTTGTCGACCCTACGGTTAGGTATGAGAGCAACGTTCCAGACCAGGCCAAGCGGATTAATGAAGAAAAGGGAGCGATTTATGAGAAGTGCGTTAAACTTTCTCCAAGATAAGTACCTACAAGAATTTGGAAAAAGGAACTTTGCAGTTCATGGTCTATGGTTCGGCTCTCGGGGGGGGCAATCCCAGTGGCTACTGCACAATTTTTTGATAATGTCGGCATTGACAAAGGGAATTTGACCCGGCTGGCGGAGCAAATTATCTTGGATTCCTTGGGAATCCTCCATAACCGCATTTACGGTCATTGAGAAATTATTGAAATAGTCTTATTTAATGTTTTGTAACTTATTTCGCGTTTGTGTCTTTTGGACTTTAGATTGTCTCATGAAGATAGATTAGTAATCTGTGTTTTTTAGCAACTCAATGAAATTGAGCAGCCACATCGACTTGGTTTGTCGCTGTAATCGCCTATTATTATTTGCCATTCTTGTGGCATTTGTTTCCTTTTATATTTGCGTTTTAAAGAGAATTTTATTTTATCTTCTGTGTATTTTAGAAAATGAATCTTATTTTTCTCTTATTTAGAGTTAGGTTTATGAAATCATGTTTATTATGTTTATGTTGTACCAGTGTAATTAATGTATGTTCTTGAAATTCCTCTTAGATTATTTTATTTTTCTATAGAAGTGTGTAAAGTAGAGACAACCTCTCAGACGGTCTCAGGACCATGAGTAATAATAATTATTGTCTGTCACTGTAAATAATTTAAAAAAAATCTGGTGTGATACACTCACATAACTTTCTCTTACACCAGTTCTCAAAATTATAATTGACAAATTTTATAGTTTGTGTACCAAATGAAATTCGTCGATAACTGAAAAAAACTGTTCAGTAAAAGCGCACTTCCGGTTTCACTAATTTCCTTGAAACTCGGAATTTTGGCCATCTATTTATTTCTAATTAATTTTCTTTGGATGATTAGAATTGTATAATCAACTATGATAGCACTATGATAACATAACCCTACCCCTCACCTAAAAGTGCCCTTAAATTAATTTTACCATACAAATGTTTTAAATAAAAGTTGTACATCTTTGTATGTTTAGTTTATATAGGAAGTTTTAAGAAAATCATCGGTGCCATTTTTGAGAAAATTGCGAAAAAGTGAAAAAAATCATTTAGTAAAGTGGTAAAGTACTTCCGGTTCTTCGATTTTTTTCAAACTCGGTAATTTCAACAATATATTCAATTCTAATTAACATTATTTAGATGATAGCACTGTCCAATAAACTGAAATAGCACATTAGATGAAAACCTAACCCCACCCTTCCCCCCATAACTGCCTTTAAATGAATTTTCCCAGAGAAATGTTTCAAATAAAAGTTATAGCTCTTTGTATGTGTAGTAGATATGCCAAGTTTTAAGAAAATTGTCGGAGCCATTTTTGTGGAAAATTGCAAAAATTTAAAAAAAAACAAACTAACTAGTAAAGTCGTACTTCCGGTTGAGGAATGTTGACAGATAACGTACAGTCAGATCCCATGGTGATACCTAAACGGAATATTAAGTTTAAACTTTCTGCGGTTTTTCGTTTTTGAGCTATGCTGTTCACACACTCACACACAAACCATTTGCTAAAAACCACTTTTTTGCATTCAGGTGACCTCGAAACGGATATTTCCGGTGAAAACTCGATATCGAAAATTTGGCACGATTACAATACTTCCTCTTACTAGGAGTAAGAGAAAGTAAAAAAATAAATTGTAATCTTGTAAATCAATTATTATTAATATTTATTATTGTATTGGAATCAGTTATCGGATTCCAGAGGTATTGGAGTCAGATGTCTTGAAGAGGGATTTGATATGAAGAATAGGCGGAGGTTAGTTTAGAGATTTTAGAGAGTTATTACTTGAAATACGAAACACTGAATTTACAAAAATAGACTATATTTTAACAATAATTTAAATGTTTGAATTAGTAACTACAATTAATATAAAATGATTGAAATAGATAAATAATTTAAAGTGATTTAAAGAGATAAAACTACAAACAATTTAAAGTGATTTAAATAGATAAAACTAAGATGCACAACTATAAATGATTGATTAAATGATAATAATTATATGTTTAAACCTTGTATAGGGACGCGCTCGCGAAACTGATGTATAACTGATGTGATACTGCTGCTGCTGATAATACTCATGTAATACTGATGTTGTACTGATCGTGTTGCTAGAACTGATCTCCCTCCGTGGAACGACGTTTATATTGGTATTACTCACACATTGACAGGTGTGTAAGTAATAGTCACACTAAGACATCTCTCGCAGTGTGCCGACCTTGGTCAGGTCGGTGACCAGTGTGATTTAGGTCAGTGGCCAGATTGGCGACAGATGGTCGCCCGTCGGTGATTATCAGACTCTTAATAGATGGTAGCCAGGTGGCCTTGAGTGTTTGTTGGCCCTTGTATGAAAGGAATATCGGCCAGGTGGCTTCTGTACAATAATGATCCTTGTTTGAAAGGGTTTTAGCGGTGCTTCTCTTTGACCGTGTGTATTGACCCTTGTTTGAAAAGGTTTTTGTTTGGCGCGGCTCTTGTCTTGAAGATAGCGGCTGGCTGGAGCCACTAGTTATAAATTATATCCTTTCTTCTTGTTATCATATTGTGAAGATAGCGGTTGGCTGGAGCCACTAGTTATAAATTATATCCTTTCTTCTTGTTATCATAGTGATATGACATTACATTATTATTATTATTATTATTAATATTATTAAATATCTATTACATTTTTTTTTAAACGTTTCCACGGGAAATTTGATTTCTTGGTGGAGGTTCTGTGGTTGAACTTTAATGATATGCTTTCCTTTAAAGTATCACTTCTGTCTTAATATATGGTTTTTACCATCTACAAGTAATACACATTAGAAACGTTGATAAAATTCCAAATTTGTAGAAAAAAAATCGGTTGACCGGAAGTTCGATTTTACTGTCTAGGTTTTTCGAGTTTTTTTTTTTTTTTTTTTTTTTTCTAAAACAGTAGTTACAACCATTTTTCTTTTAACTTGGAATGCTTTGCTGCATAGATAGAAAAAGGTATTACATTTATTTGAAAATATTTTTCTAAGAAATTGGCTTTTAATTGGAGTCTGATGTTTTGTTTAATGTTATCGACGCTTTCTTCTTGACTATAATGTAATTACACTCAAATGACTACACGCCATGGGTGCTAACCATCCCTACTTAAGTGTTTAATTACAGATATTGTTAACCTCCTAACGATTTTTAATATGGATTATGGGGAAGGCTGAACAGGAGTCTATAAAAAATTAATTTGACTGTAATAAAATGACTATCATTTCTTTAATTGCACTCGTTGTGTACTTACGAAAACAATAGTAAAACAAATGGGTCATAGCAACTTCCCTCTGAAGAAGTATGATCGGAAATGTAACAAGGTTATGTTCAAAACTGATAATAGATGACAAAAAAAAGTACAAAAATAAAACCTTACAGAAAAGTAATAATAAATAAGTAATAAATAAAAATAAAATCGCTGTTATCAGGCCAGTTAGAAATATTTATGATAAATGAAATAAAATTGTATAGTTTTATAAAGGAATAATAACAAGTTGAAACATGAATATAAAATATGTCTTTATTACAATTGTTATGACAAAAAAAAAGGGGAAATATAGCCCGTACTGGCAGGAGGATGTGAGGAAGAAAGGCGCCTAGCTGTCTTCTAAAACTCCCACTTCCTGCCTACACAGCTTGTTACACTCTATTCTTCTTCTTCTTCTCTGTATCACTTCCTTTCCATTTACTTCATGCCTTTAAAAGCCTGAAATCCCTTTTTTTTATCTCATTCACTTCCTGGTTTGTTTTTTTTTTTTCTCTCTTTCATATTTTCTCAACAGAAATCTTTAGAACTTCAAAACACAAGAAGGTGTAATTAAGAATTTTATATTACTTTCTCTTACTCCTAGTAAGAGGAAGTTTGTAATCGTGTCAAATTTTCGATATTGAGTTTTCACCGGAAATATCCGTTTTGAGGTCCCCTGAGCCCAAAAAAGTGGTTTTTAGCAAATGGCCTGTGTGTGTGTGTGTGTGTATGTATGTGAACAGCATAGCTCAAAAACGAAAAATCGTAGAACATTCAAACCTGGTATCACCATGGAATCTGACGGTGCGTTATGTGTCAATATTCCTCAACCGGAAGTACCACTTTACTAGTTGTTTTTTTTTTACGTTTTTGCAATTTTCTCAAAAATGGCTCCGAAGATTTTCTTTAAACTTGATATATCAACTACACATACAAAGAGCTACAACTTTTATTTGAAACATTTCTCCAGAAAAATTCATTTAAGGGCACTTCTGGGGGAGGGGTTAGGGGTTAGGTTTCCATTTTTTTTTTTTTTTTTTTTTTTTTTTTTTTTTTTTGGATAAAATTGTTATGACCTGAATCTATTCTAATTAAAATTTCTATAATTAGATGTTTAGTAAATCCATAAAATATATATTTATATAAAAATTTCTAAGAATATTTAGAAACATTTTAGACATATGATGCGGCCAACGTAAATTTTACCAATCATTAAATTGCCGATAGTTTTTATTTGAGTTTGACACCCCACTTTATAGAAATATGAGAAATTAAATAATAAACTACAAATTACACACTTTTTAAAAGAAGTTACCGTCATATTTTGGACTTTAATGTGAGGAACAGCATGAATGTATAAAGGGAGAAACTGACATAGTATGATGATGATGTAGAGACACGACTGAACCTCCCACTATTATAGATAGAAAGGAGAAGTTAGTCAATGTGTGTAAACCCATAGTAGCGTTTATTTTATAGTCTACATCCTTTTATCCGTGTATAGTGTTGTAGAATTGTAAAACTTAATGTGCCTACTATAAAATACACACTTTGTATAACAACTATTATTATTTATTTGTTTGCTTTCTAATGTGTATATAATATCATTAAAATATTTATTATTTTATAATTATTTTAATAATCACCTATTTTATGTAATTTTTACTTTCTCTTACTCCTAGTAAGAGGAAGTATTGTAATCGTGACAAATTTTCGATATCGAGTTTTCACCGGAAATATCCGTTTTAGGTCCCCTGAGGCCAAAAAAGTGGTTTTTAGCAAATGGTCTGTGTGTGTGTGTGTATGTGTGTGTGTGTGTGTGTGTGTGTGTGTGTGTGTGTATGTATGTGTGTATGTGAACAGCATAGCTCATAAACGAAAAATCGCAGAAAGTTCAAACTTGATATTCCGTTTCGGTATCACGATGTGATCTGACAGTACATTATCTGTCAAAATTCCTCAACCGGAAGTACCACTTTACTAGTTTTTTTTTTTACGTTTTTGCATTTTCTCAAAAATGGCTCCGACGATTTTCTTTAAACTTGTATATCAACTACACATAAAAGAGCTACAACTTTTATTTGAAACATTTCTCTGGGAAAATTCATTTAAGGGTACTTATGGGGCAGAGGTGGGGTTAGGTTTACGTCTAAAGTGCTATTTCAGGAGTTTTCACCGGAAATATTCCTTTTGAGGTCCCCTGAGTCAAAAAAGTGGTTTTTAGTAAATGGTCTCTGTGTGTATGTGTGTGTCTGTGTAGCTGGGTGTCTGTGTGTATGTATGTGAACAGCATAGCTCAAAAACGAAAAACCGTACAAGGTTGAAACTTGATATTCCGTCATCATCATGGCATCTGACAGTGGGTAACCTGTCAAAATTCCTCAACCGGAAGTACTACTTTACTTGTAGGTTTTTTTACTTTATTCAACTTTCTCGAAAATGGCTCCAACGATTTTCTTCAAACTTTCTATGTCAAGAGGTGGGGTTAGGTTTTCATCTGAAGTGCTATTTCAGTTTATTAAAAAATTCTAACATTTAAATAATGTTAATTAGAATTAAATATGTTGTTGTGAAACTCGGGTTTGACAAAAATCGGATAACCGGAAGTGCGTTTACTTTACCAACTTTACTAAATGATTTTTACACTTTTTCGCGATTTTCTCAAAAATGGCTGCGACGATTTTCTTTAAACATGATATATTCATACTCATAAAAAGAGCTACAATTTTTATTTAAACCATTTCTCTAGGAAAATTCATTTAATGGCACTTTTAGGGGAGGGGTGGGTTATGTTTTTCTGTTAAGGGCGATCATAGTTGATTATACAATTCTATCATCCAAACAAAATTAATTAGAAATAAATGGATGGCCAAAATTCAGAGTTTCAAGAAAACTAGTTAACCGGAAGTGGGCTTTTACTGAACGGTTTTTTAGTTTTCGTCGTATTTGAATTAATTTGATACACAAACTATAAAACTTGTCAATTATAATTTTGATAAATGGAGTAAGAGAAAGTTGTGTGAGTGTTTCACACCAGATTTTTTTTTAATAATAGTTTTGTTGATTTAATAAGTTTGTATAAAGTCCGGTTTTTTATACGTCGTAGCATGCAATATTGGTTTTGTTCCTGACCGGTTTCGGATATTCATCCATTGTCAGAGCAAATTCACCAAGTCCATGTAGAGAGTTCACTTCAACGAAATGTTTCTGAGGACTCACACTTGTTGGTTGTATATATGTGGGAAGGTTATCTTAGATACAACCTTTCCACATATATACAACCAACAAATGTGAGTCCTCAGAAACATTTCGTTGAAGTGAACTCTCTACATGGACTTGGTGAATTTGCTCTGACAATGGATGAATATCCAAAACCGGTCAGGAACAAAACCAATATTGCATGCTACGACGGATAAAATACCAGATGTTATCCAGCATTGCGGACCCAGCCATTTTTTTAGAAAGTGTTCCATACAATGTTTATACAAAGAAATTTTTGAGTTTCAATATTCGCTAAACATTGCGATAATTATAAACAATATATATTGAAGAATGGAGGTCTTAAAAAAAATCTAGAACGATACTGATTAAAAAGACTTTATTTGAATTAAATATAAATTAAACGTTGAACAATTTTACAACAAATTAACCAAGAATAATTTCAGTAATTCTTTATCATGATTTTATGTGGATTTTGTATTTTTTTTTTCAACGGCCAAAGTATTGGTGAGTTCATCAAGTTTGTGTAAAGAGTTGATTTCCATTTTATAAAGTTTCTGTCACATTGGTTCTAGCTGATGTGAAATTTATTCCTTTTAGTTAATGCTACAATGTGTGAAAAAAAAATGAGAGTCTGTGTTAGAGAGAAATGTGGGATTAGTGAGAGATGAGGCAGAAATTTTACCCGAGTGCAATTAACTGTCAGTGAACTGTCCGATGTTAACACATAGTCATGCATCAATAATACAGTTTTTCTAGTATCAGTTTCAGATTTGGTCTCAGATGTTTTTAAAGCAAGTTTTTGAAGAAACTTATTAAAGATCATCCTTACAGGAATTGGGTGGCAATATAGGCTGGTCATGCGGCAAGAAGGAATAGTGAATAATACGCCCATGGACACTGTAGGGTTAGCATTGATTTCTGGTAAATGTGGGTTTGGTTTGGGCATGTGGTCCAGACACTCTTCAACCACATCTAACTATTGTCGTGATATATGAATCGGTCTGTTATATAATGAACCAACGGTGATTGTTAGCACTTCCTTCACCGAATATTACAAGCGCTAATGGTTATTAAACGTTCAGCATAAATTCGTACAGAAATACAAAAATCCACGCTATTCCATTGGCAACTCTTTGCAATTTGCCATATAGAAAAAATACAAATGTAAATAATGGTGGATAGAAGAGAATTGGAAGGCCTTTAACTACGTATATGTAAACTATTCATATACGTATCAGATAAACAGGCACGTATGTTTTAATTTAATTCCAAAGAACGCTAAAATAATACGGAATTTTTCATATGTTACAACCCCACTGTGCCCTTTGCATTAGTAACAGAATTTCGTACGTATCAGTTCAAATGTCAACAAGTAATATACTAGAATTTAAAGGTTACCAATTTTAGATTTACTAGCACGATAGAATTTGCTACTTTCTCTTACTGCTGAATGAAAAAAATGTTTTTAGCGAATGGTCAGTGTGTGTGTGTGTGTGTGTGAGTGAACTAAATATTTCAAAAACGAAAAATTCCAATGTTATTGTT
This sequence comes from Triatoma infestans, assembly GCA_011037195.1. Lineage (NCBI taxonomy): Eukaryota > Metazoa > Arthropoda > Insecta > Hemiptera > Reduviidae > Triatoma > Triatoma infestans. The sequence continues at coordinate 205,511 of JAAEAF010000482.1, forward strand.
CTTGAAAGTTAATGGAGCACGGAAACCCGAGCCTCTCCATTCATGAGGTGTTTGTGATGTAAATGATCGCGGAAACCTAAAAGATAATTTTTTTCTGAATTTCTCAGTTTCTCAAATAACCTTCAAAATTTTTAAAATAGATGTTTGGATTTATCTATCTAATAATAAATTGGGTACTTTGTCTAACCGGTATACAGATCTTCTTCACCCACTGTGGAAAGATGTGGTATTGATATTCATGGTTCGTATTTTAACTGTGGCCTTCAATCGTAGTCTACATTTTCACACTTTATATCTCTACATTTTTACACCTAAAGTATTTGGAAGGGAACATTAATGTTAAGCAGGGAGGGAATAGCTAAGTGGTTACCATACTGGAGTCCCACACGAAGATCCCGGGTTCAAGTCTAGCTATGCTGCCCTTATATTTTTTTCTTCCTAGCAGCCTCTGGTTCGGTAATGGACAGTGTTGTCTGTAAGGTAAGAACACTGTCCGGAGGCCGGCGCTGCACTGAGAAGGCTTCGGGCGTCAATGACCATACATGTTGACGCGCCTTAACTTTTTTTTTAAACATGTTTATTGATATTTACAACTGCATCCAGCGATGGCAGCCGTAATAAACCATTAACGATGGAATCACATAACTGTCCTACAAGACAGTCGATTTACGTAAGCAGATGATCGCGAGGCCATCGACGCTTCAGTCGTCGTGATGGGTTAGAGGGGAGGGAGAGTAGTCGTTGAGAGCGCTTGGATAAATGGATTTGAATGAGAGGATAGTTGGGAATGGAACTTTAGATAACGGGACATGGCTATCGCAGAAACGAAGGGAATTTTAAGCTCATTATGGATGGTGTGATTGGAAACCTAGAAGAGAGCAGTGACTATGGTGCGAAGGATTTTGGACTCTAGGGATTGATTGCGATAAAGATTTTAATGTCTGGCATATAGTTCAATTCCGCAAGTCCAAATAGGGGCTCTTGGAGTCCAATATAGTTGTCGTTTGTTATGTAATACAAGTTTCGAATGTTTGTCTAGAAGTTTTTTTAGTATTTTGTATCTGTTTTTGTCAAGATTGAGACCAAAGTAACGAACTTTTGTGACGGGAGGTAAAGGAATATGGTTGAGATATATAGGAGGAAGGGTTTTTCGATTTAATGTGAAGACTATGTAATTAGATTTGAGTTGATTCACCTTGATTCTCCCTTTCGAAGCCAGGGTTCGAGGTGTTGAGATAGTATTGAAGATGATTGGGATTGACAGTATTAGAATGTAGTGGGAGGTCAGCAGTATATACTGTGTAGAGAAGAGGAGCAAGTATCCCTACTTGTGGAACGCCAGCTTGAATAAGAAATATGGGAGAAAATGAGGTTCCTTGGACTACCAAGAAATGGCGATCAGCGAGATATGATTTGAGGATGAGATAATAAGTGGAAGGAAGGATGCCCTTAAGTTTCCACAATAATCCCGGGTGCCATACCCTATCAAACGCTTGAATGATGTCCAGGAAGGCTCTCGGGCCGTATTGCTTCCGCTCAAGGAAAGTAGCGATGGTATCTACAATTCTATATGCCAATTATATGATAATAATATATATTAGTAGTATTGCTAGAATTCGAAATTTGATGAAAATCGGCTAACCGGAAATCCAATAGATAGATTTGTGGAGTATTTTGGAATTTTCTCTAAAAGACTATAACGATTGCCTATAAACTTGGAATGCTTACTGCTCAGATAAAAACGTTTTACTTTTGTTTGAAACATTAAAAAAAAAAAAAAAAAAACGAAGATTTTAGCTGGTTGTGCAAAATTTGTAGCGTTAAAGTTCAAATATATAGGATAGGTTCAATATTATTGGCACGCTCTTCACTTCCCTACCTGCTTGGGCTGCTACCTACTTTTGCTCCAACCACATCTATATTTATCTTATGACACATGACCAAAATTTGAAGTACAAAGAAAATTGATCATTTTATATGCATACACATGCTTTTTCCTGCCAATTGTACCTTACGACCAAAGAAATACATCTCTAATGGTGGGGGCCAGTTCGGGCAAGATCTGTAATTAATGAGGAGTAAAATTTATAATAAAAAAATCTGGTGTGAAACACTCACACAACTTTCTCTTACTCCAGTTATCAAAATTATAATTGACAAATTTTATAGTTTGTGTACCAAATTTAATGAAATTTGTCGAAAACTGAAAAAACTATTCAGTAAAAGCGCACTTTCGGTTAACTAATTTTCTTCATACCCGGAATTTTGGCCAACTATTTATTTCTAATTAATTTCATTTGGATGATAGAGTTGTATAATCAAGTATGATACCATTTTAGAGGAAGCTAACCCTACCCCTCTCCTAAAAGTGCCCTTAAATGAATTTTCCCAGAGAAATGTTTTATATAAAAGTTGTAGATCTTTGAATGTTTAGTTTATATGTGTAGTTTCAAGAAAATCGTCGGGGCCATTTTTGAGAAAATCGCGAAAAAGTGAAAAAATCATATTTAGTAAAGTGTTAAAACAAAAGCACTTCCGGTTTTCCGATTTTTCTCAAACTCGGAATTTCAACAACATATTTAATTCTAATTAACATTATTTAAATGACCGAATTGTGTAATAACCCGAAATAGCACTTTAGAGGGTAACCTAACCCCACCCCTCCCCCAGAAGGGCCCTTAAATCAATTTTCCCAGAGAAATGTTTCAAATAAAAGTTGTAGCTCCTTGTATATGTAGTTGATGTAGCAAGTTTAAAGAAAATCCTTGGAGCCATTTTTGAGAAAAACGCAAAAAAGTAAAAAAGTTAACTAGTAAAGTGGTACTTCCGGTTGAGGAATTTTGACAGATAACGCACAGTCAGATCGCATGGTGATACCTAAACGGAATATTAAGTTTCAGTTTTCTACGTTTTTCGTTTTTGAGCTATGCTGTTCACATACACATACATACACACACACACACACAGACACACACACACCATTTGCTAAAAACCACTTTTTTGGACTCAGGGGACCTCAAAACGGATATTTCCGGTGAAAACTCGATATCGAAAATTTGACACGATTACAATACTTCCTCTTACTAGGAGTAAGAGAAAGTAATAATACTTTTCTTCTTATTCAATCAAAAAACCATTATAATATCATTTTGAAATTTCTTATAAGAATCATGTTTTCATTCATAACTTGTAAAATATCGCTCACAGAGAAAAACCGTCTTACAAATAATAGAAGAATCTATTTCTTAAATAAAAACCACACCTCCCCATTTGAAAAAATGAAGTTGGTGCCTGTATATCGCTTCTGGAAGCACCAAAACAAATTTGCAAATTAAATTTGGTTTTCTAACAAAAAATTACGGGGACACGTATTTTTCAGTTTTTTTTCTAGCTATCTTAGTTTCCGAGAAAAAGTCGTTATCTATATACCTTGGGAAATGGTCTGTGTGTGCATAGCTCAAAAACGAGAAACCGTAGAAAGTTGAAACTTGATATTCCGTTTAGGGATCCCATGGGATCTGACAATACTTTATCTGTCAAAATTCCTCAACTGGAAGTACCACATTACTAGTTTTTTTTTTACGTTTTTGCGATTTTCTCAAAAATGGCTCCGACGATTTTCTTTAAACTTGGTATATCAACTATACATACAAGGAGCTACAACTTTTATTTGTAACATTTTTCCGCGAATATTCATTTAAAGGCACTTTTGGGGGAGTGGTGGGGTTAGGTTTTTATCTAAAGTGCTATTTCAGTTTATTACACAATTCTGTCATCTAAATAATGTTAATTAGAATTAAATATGTTGTTGAAATTCCGAGTTTGAAAAAAATTGGATGACCGGAAGTTCGTTTACATTACTTACCACTTTACTAAATAATTTTTTCACTTTTTTGCGATTTTCTCAAAAATGTCTCAAACGATTTTCTTGAAACTTTGTATATAAACTAAACATGCAAAGGTCTACATTTTTTATTTAAAACATTCCTCTGGGAAAATTCATTTAAGGGTACTTTTAGGGGAGGTGTGGATTTACAGCTTCCTCTAAAGTGGTATCATAGTTGATTATACAATTCTATCATCCAAATAAACATAATTAGAGATAAATAGATGGCAAAAATTCCGAGTTTCATGAAAATTAGTTAACCGGAAGTACGCTTTTGCTGAACAGTTTTTTTAGTTTTCGACGAATTTCATTAAATTTGTTACACAAACTATAAAATTTGTCAATTATAATTTTGAGAACGGGAGTAAGAGAAAGTTGTGTGAGTGTTTTACACCAGATTTTTTACAAAGTCTTTTGAGAAACTGCATACATTTTATACAAGTTTAAAAGGTTTTGTAGACGATAAAAACAATCCAAGTTATCGTTTACCAAGCAAGGATTTGAAATATTCTTGGAAATTACACATGCTAATGATATTGTAACTTGTATTGATAGGCATTATAAACTAAAATGCGATAATGATGCATACAAACACAAAAGCGACACACACACACACACACACACACACAATCTTGCCGTCAGCAAGATATTAAGCATTATATTGTGATTTAGACGACTGATTAGTGCTCTATTAAAAGCCTGGCTAGCTGAAGGATCTCTTGTATTATTCATGGCATCCTTAATGTGATGACTCTTGTCATATTACTAATTGTGTCCAGAGCAGTTTGCAAGCATATAGTCCAGAAGGACTGCTACCTCCTTAGGACCTCTTCTTTCAACTCAATTTTTTCCATTTCTGTCTTTTTTTTTGTACTGTTTCAAATTAGCCCAAAATATAAAAGTATGTCGAGTTTCGTTTAATGGAAGACAGGCTGTTTTTAAGAGAAAAGCAAACAAAATTAGCGTTACAATCTGGCGGACAATGATTTTTCTTTGGTCATTTTGGCAACAATAAAGTATGTGGAACGAGTAACTTACTTTCTCTAACTGCTGTAAAAATTGGGGCGTGTCAAATTTTCGAAATCAGTATTCACCGGATGTATCCATTTTGAGGTCCCGTAAGCCCCAAAAAAGTGGTTTTAACAAATGGTACCTGGGTATGTGTGTGACAGCATATATCAAAAAACAAAAAAAAATCGCAGAATGTTAAAATGCTACCAGAAGATCTGAGAATAAGCTTAAATCGTAAAAATCATTCAGCCGGAAGTGCCACTTTACTAAATGATTTTTCCAGTTTTATGTGATTATCTCGAAAACGGTTCAAACGATTTTCTTTAAACTACGAATATGAACTACACCAAATAATGAGACAACTTTTATTTGAAACATTTCTCCTGGTGAAGTCATTTAAAGGGGCTTTTGGGGCAGGAGTGGGGGCTATGTTTTTTTTCTAATGTGCTATCATAGTTGATTATACAATTATTAAGTTTAAACAATTACAATTATTAAGTGAAAACAAAATTAATTTGAAATAAAGAAATTGTCAAAATTCCGAGTTTCAAGAAAATTAGGAAACCGGAAGTACGACTTTACTGAACAGTTTGTTCATTTTTTTGCGATTTTCTCCATAAAAATACCGACGAATTTTATTACATTTGGTATACAAACTATAAAATTTGTCAATTACAATTTTATGCAGTAAGAGAAAGTTGTGTGCGTTGATTATAAAAGTTCTACAAACAAAAATTTTCAAAGGTATAAAGCCAAGCGAAACAGACGTTTATCGCTAATATCTTTCAAGCATGAGGAAATAAATACTTGTTGAAGAAAAATAAAATAAAATAAAATAAATAGTAAAATATTAGAGTTTAAAAGTGTTTTTCCAAAAGAATAGGCCCGGCTGTTGAAGATGTCTTGATTATTGGAACGATTTACTAACAGCTTCCCTTACTCCTCTCTCAGTTCCCCTTGTTTGAACTGTTCATTTGACACTTGATTAGAATAATTTATTCTAGAAGAGTTATATTTTAGATGAATAAGAAATACATTGACCTCATTAATCTTGTTTGTTTTTTTCTCCAGTCCTGTCTTGGAAAAGTGTTTGACAAATAATATTATCAATTCCATGCTTGATTTATTGCAAATTTTAGCTATTTAAAAATGGATTTAGAGGAATTAAATTGCTATAAAGAAATAGTTTGAGTTTGTCTTTTTTTTTTTTATAAGTTTGAAGAGAAGTGTTAGAAATATAAGGTTTTATCTATTTGTTGTGGTTGGTTCCGCAAAGCTGGAAAGCGTAACAGATATTTCCCGTGATAGCCTGCTTCTTGTTTTGATCATCGGCCGGTTTTGGGCGTTCAGGATGTTTGGGTGTGATAACAATATTTTCTGATGTTGGGGAAACGCTCGAAACTGGTCGATGACCACCAAAAAGAGGCAGGCTATCATGGAAAATCTCTCTGAATTAATCTAATTGTTTTCAGAACTATTATACAGAATTTTTTTGCATAAATAACAATAGACTTAAATGGTAATTGATTATCATTATTATTTATGGTGGTGGTGGTGGTGGTGGGGGGGGAGCACTTAGTTTTAAAGGCTACCAAAAAAAATAAATTAATTATGAAACAACTATATAATCGATAAATTTTCCTGAACCTTAGTATTTTTATTCAAAATTTAGTGAAGATGAGGATTTCCCCTGAAAATCCCCCCCCCCCCCCAAACTCAGAAACTTATTCTCTAAAGTTGCACTACATGTTTACGGATTTTATTCAAATTTGGAATTCTATCAATAGAACCGCCTAGAACCGCTCAAAAATAAATTTTTTGTCTAATGTTATAAAATACACTTTTATATTATAACTTCATAATTCATTCAGAGTGCATGGTAATAATTAGTTGGCAATAATTAAATGGGTGATTGGCAGCTATATCCGTGTTGCGAGTTTAAGTACCTAGGTGCCTGGTTATCAGCTACTGGGTCGTCAGAATTGGATATCCAAAAGAAAATTGGAAAGGGAAGACCACCTATCCAATTATTAAACTCGGTACTTTGAAGTAAATCTATCCGCATGGAAATTAAAAAAAAAGACTCTTCCATGTTTTCTTAGCGAGTATAACCCTCTACGCGGCAGAAACTTGGAGCCTAATGAAGAAATTGGCTGATAGGCTATTGGCCTTAGAAATGGATTTCTGAAGAAGAAGCTGTAGTGTCTCCAAGAGCACGTGCCAAAGTCTCAGATCCGAAGACGTGTTGGAATACAAAAAAAACATTTTGTATTCTGTTGAAACACATAAGTTAAAATGGTACAGCCAGGTGATGCGAATGAGTAGTGAGAGATGGCCTAGGAAAATCATTGATTTTATTTCTATCGAGAGGAGAAAGAAAACTTGGATGGAGGGTATCACCGAAGGAATGGCCTCTAGAGGCCTTCGGGAAGGGGAGTGGGAGAACAGGGAATCTTGGACTTTGGGTTTGGGGATATGATTCCTTAGGAATTGTCTTTGAAAAAAACAAAAAATTAAATGGTAATAATAATAATGAAAAAAGTAATAATTCTAAGTAGGGGAAAATTATTAAATACAGCAAAAGAAAACTGAGTTTTTCATACCAGATTTCTCATACAAAGAAAGAGTTGTTATAATTTATTTATTTATTTATTTATTTTTATTAACGGGCAACATAAACCTTTTATAAATGACTATACAAACAGCACTGATATATAATATAAATAATTGCAAACACAAAATACAATTAACCAAAACAACCATCATACATCGATTATAAACTACAGATAAGAATTACATACAAAAAAAAATACTTTAAAAATATTACACAGGTAACAGAAGGAACAAACATTGAATTGAAACAAAACAAAATAAAATCATGATAAAGTTATGATAATCCAATTATACTTCTAATTCATTTTAGCTGATGTATTGAATAAGTAAATGTTAAAGAGATTAGTATGTCTTAAAATTCTTAAAAGTGATGAATGATATAAATAATTGGTTTGTGCAAAGTTTATTGAAAATAGATTCATTTATAAGATATGGACTGTCTATAAAATTATTTAGAAGTTTGTACAGAAATAATATGTCATTAATTAAACGTCTGTTTTCTAATGAAGAAATTATAAACCTAACATAAATTTCATTGTAACTAATGTTATTGTAGTCATAGCCTAAACGAACACCAATCGTCCTTATTAATCTTTTCTGAATGTTCTCTAATCTGTTGATATAACATTTATGATATAGAGACCGGGTGTTTCAGAATTGCACGGCACTATTTTAGGTATATGTTCTCTGCAGCAAAAAATAAACATAAAAGTTCATATACACATATGTTTTAAATCGATTTATTACAGAGATATTGGGGCATAATGATATTTATTTAACAACGGAATAATTCAGACTAACTGTTCAAAGTGGCCACCGTTTTGTTGAATGCAGCATGAACAGGACGAATCCATGCTTCTTTGGCACTTCTTATAGCATACGACAGCTGCGGCTTCCACGATCCGCTTCTTTAGCTCTTCTTGCATGCCAATAGACGTAGAATAAACTATAGACTTCATCCAGTCCCACAGAAAATAATCTAACAGCGTTAGATCGGGAGATCGTGGTGGCCATTTAACAGGTCCGTTTCGACCAAACTATCGGTTACCATATGTTGCGTTTAAATAATTAGTCACAATATGAGAATAGTGAGCTGGAGCACCCACATACATAAACCAAGGCCCTTGCCTATTGCCAAGCAGATATCTTCTAGAAGCTCATAAAGATTATGTTGCAAAAAATGCAAGTATGATGTACCTGAAAGCCTAAGGGGCAAAAAGAAGGGGCCGATTAGATTGTCGCCAAGAAGACAACACCAGACATTTAATGAAAAGGTATGTTGGTAATGTGTACTAGCAGTCGTATGAGGATTTTCTTCGTCCCAAGTATGGGTGTTTCGGAAATTAGTAATCCCATTTCTTGTAAACTAAGATACCTGCTGTTACCAGCAGGCAGCTTAGGAAGTAAGGATTTCGTATGTATTGTTGAATTAACCACTGGGAGAAATTTCTGCGCTTGCTATAATCTTGTGGTAACAAATCATGCACATGCGTAATGTGAAATGGATGCAATAGTTGTTCGCCATACACTGGTAGAAAAACCACTCTTCTGGTGCTAGTACTAGGAGATAACTGAACACCTTCCCGTATTTCTTCTTTAACGTTTGCAGTTCGCCGAAATCTTTGACGCCCGGCGTTCACTCGTACAGGCTTTAGTGTCCCTATTTTCCCTAAGACTGGCTTCAAACGATTTACGATTTGGTATTCTTCGGTTGGGAAATTTTTCATGATATCTTCGAACAACAGCAACACCATTTTTATGTACCTCGCCAAAAGTTAAAAGCATGTCTACTTGTTCTGAAAAAGTAAACAAATTTGTGGTGTCTCCCATGATAATACACAAAATACTTAAAATACTGTCTCACAGTATTCACTCACACGCACAGAACTTATACAAACAGTGTTTAATACTAACTGTCAAACAAATAAACGATATGGAATTGTTAATTACGATATGCAATTGTTTGTATTAACTTCTGGACTTTCGATAAATAAATCTTTAACCTTCAATACTTTCGATAAATAAAGCTTTAACCTTCAATATCTCTGTAATAAATTGATTTAAAACATATGTGTATATGAACTTTTATGTTTGTTCTTTGCTAAAGGACACATACCTAAAATAGTGTCGTGCAATTCTGAAACACCCGGTATATTTAACAAGCTGCAGCTTGTTATTTTGTAATGTTGATCTTACATGTATGTAACCTCAAAGTTACTAGTTTTTCGTTGTCAACATTTCAGGCATACTGTTTAAAAACAATTAATTAATTAATTTAAAGTGACAAGCATGTATCAACATTGAACATAATTACTCATTTCTAAGGAATAATGTATAATGTTATCAGGAATTGTACATATTGGTGGTGAAATAAATAACGACATACAGTTTACTTACATCTACATAATTCATATGTATTTACGATCTGTGAGGAACAGAATACATAAAGAATAGAGTGACCGAGCGATGAGATCAGAGTCAAAGAGTGATGATATTGGTGATGAATGTAGTAGAATGGTGGCGTTTGTATGATGTGAGTCTTTTGAAGAGCGATGTGACTAGTTAGAATTCTTATTTGTTTTAATTGTCGATTAATTTAGAACCTTTCAAGACATGTTAACTACTTAAATCTGGCCACTGTTGATTAGGCCCCCAGATGGTCGGCTAGCGTGTGTCTAGGTCAAGGTGAAGACCGAATCTGTGTCCAGTGAAGTAGAGTAAGCTCTTGAATACTTGATTGGCAGTTTTCTTCTTAGTAGCTTATTTAAAACTCCCTCAAGTGTTGCTTTAACTCTCCAAGTGTCAACTCTTCAAGGTTGGATCTTGCAACTGGTTTAAACTCTCAGAATGCCGGGGCTTTTTATCCGATTTCTCCAAAGTTCCTTGATTGGAGGGGATTTCTGTTAGTTTCTAAGGGGGAGGCTTATATTTCATAAAGTAGTTGTTGCCCATTTTCCTTAAAGTGTTAGTGGGCTTGATAGATAGATTACTGGTAGTTAAAGTGCGCTAGAAAGCGCGGTGCTTTATGTGCTTGCTTATGAAGCTTACAGTGAGTGAATTTGCGTCCGCGGCATTTATCTAGAAGGATCAACAATAGTTGGGTAGAGTAGGCGGAGTGACGTGGGATTGGATTGTATTTATTTATTGTTGTGCATGCGGTATGAATGCGGTAAGGTTAGGGTTTAGGATTAGTATATTCGTATAATTAGTATTAGTATATTAGGTTAGTTTAATTGAGGTTTAACTGGTTTGTTTTGTAAATAAATTAGAAAATTTAAATATTCTGAATATTGTATATTTGATCTTTTATGCAATAATCCATATGCATGGATTTGGCAGAGATATTATATGTTGATTGTACTGTGTACGGGGGGGGGATGAGCGCTAGCTCAGGTACTACCCTCTAATGGGTTTAAAAAAAAAAAAACAACATAAATTTACAGTAATAAAGGCACAAGGATAATTACTGTTATGTTTAATAATAATAATAAAAAAAAATTACTTTTATTGACATTGTTGTAATTGAACAACCACAATGATCTTTTGTTGTCTTTTGTTCAAGTGACCTAAAGACAACGTTCAATGTGTACGTATTTTTAATTTAAATTACAATTAGGATATGTTAATAAGTTTTAACTTGAACCAGTAAATTATATAGGACAGTGATTTATGATGTAATTATAAATGTAAAAGCTGATTTGCATCATATTTACCAACACTGGAAATTAGTTGTTCTTATCTTTGAATTTGACGAAGTTTTTTAAACTCGTAACATTGTTTTTGTCATATTTGAATCAGATCAAAGTATGAAAGTTAGAATTAAAAATTAACTAGAAAGTAAATAAATAAAACAGAATATGAAATAAACAAAAAAGAAGATTCTAGGAGTTATCAGTTTTATATCTGATTACAACTACAACATTATACAAGTTGCTTTTGCAACTGCTTCTTTAAAGTGACCGTCATATTAGTTCAATAGACACGTCCATTACGAATAGGTGAATTCTTTTAACTTTCTCTTACTCTTAGTAAGAGGAAGTATTGTAATCGTGCCAAATTTTCCATATCGAGTTTTCACCGGAAATATCCGTTTTGAGGTCCCCTGAGCCAAAAAAAGTGGTTTTTCGAATATGTGTATGTATGTGTGTGTGTGCGTGCGTGAACAGCATCGCTCAAAAACGAAAAATCGTTGACAGTTCAAACTTGAAATTCCGTTTAGGTATCACTATGGGATCCGACAGTAGGTTATCTGCCAAAATTCCTCAACCGGAAGTACCACTTTACTAGTTTGTTTTTTTTTTTTTTTACTTTTTTGCAATTTTTTCAAAAATGGCTCCGACGATTTTGTTGAAACTTGGCACATCAAATACACATACAAAAAGCTACAACTTTTATTTGAAACATTTCTCCGGGAAAAAATTCATTTAAGCACAGTTTTGGCGGATGGGTGGGGTTAGGTTTTCCCTTAAAATGCTATTTCACTTTACTATACAATTCTGTCATGTAAATAATATTAATTAGAATTAAATATGTTGTTGAAATTCCGAGTTTGAAAAAAAATAATCGGATGACCGGAAGTGCGTTTTTACTGAAATGTATTTTTCAATTTTTTGGTAATTTTCTTGAAAACAGCTCCAACGATTTTCTTTAAAGTAGGAATGTGTATTATAAATGTAAAGAGCTACAACTTTTATTTGAAATATTTCCCCTGATAGTCCTTTAAGAGGGTTTTTGAGGGAGGGGTGGGGTTATATTTCTTCTAAAGGGCTATCATAGTTGATTATACAATTTTACCATCTAAACAAAATTAATTAGAAATAAATATATGGTCAAAATTCCGAGTTTTAAGAAAATTAGTAAACCGGAAGTGCACTTTTACTGAACAGTTTGTTTAGTTTACGACGAATTTTATTAAATATGGTACACTAACTATAAAAATTGGTCAATTTCAATTTTGAAAACTGGAATAAGAGAAAGTTGTATGAGTGTCTTTATACCAGATTTTTTTTCCTTTAATAAACAACTGCCAACAATGAACTCATTTTTAGTTTTAAATAAATATTGTTGATTATTCGGGCTTTTATTGATTCCTTTAAAAGCCTATTTTTCGGATTTTTTTATATATACTCTTTCTATCTTTATCACCGAAATTTCACTTCAAAGGTGGTGCAGAATTTCCTGCTCTGGACGGGATACTTCCATCCCTCTAATGACCCCCTTCAAATAAATTCGATATTCTGGAACATAAGCCTTCAAGTTTCCTATTTCCAAACCACTGTGGTTAATTAATTAGTTTGCCGCTTCCAGGTATTTCAATTATGATTTTCATTCGGTTTTTACCCACAGCTCTCTGATATCAACCTATATCAATTTGAATAGTTGTTGTCCTCTGTATGTATCCATTTACCGAATGTGACTCAAAGGATTTTGCCCAAATTCCCGTCCTGACCTTCTATATGTAGAATGTAGGAACCTCTGTCCATAGGCTTATACAAACCAGTCAAGTTCGCACCACCTGTTTCCATAAATACTTCCTTATTAATTTATTATTATTACTATTATTATCAGTAGTAGTATCATGAATATTCGCTTTACTATTCTTGTTTTTCACTACCTTCGCCGCGTGCATATTCAGACTCGTATTCTCGCGAGTCAGCGATCTCTCTTGTGGTAATATCGTTATTATTAGTATTAATATTATTAATGATCGGAATACTTATCTTTTCTGTCAGCCGGTGGTCCTCTATCATGAGGTAGGCCTCCACCGTGCTCTTCCATCCATCAACAATCCTGCTGTGTTGGGTTGTGTTTTTTTTTTTGTTATTCTATTTTTAATTTTTCTTACTCCTAGTAAGAGGAAGTATTGTAATCGTGTCAAATTTTCGATATCGAGTTTTCACCGGAAATATCCATTTTGAGGTCCCCTGAGTCCAAAAAACTGGTTTTTAGCAAATGGTCTGTGTGTGTGTATGTATGTATGTGAACAGCATAGCTCAAAAACGAAAAACCGCAGAAAGTTGAAACTTGATATTCTGTTTAGAAATCACCATGGGATCTGACTGTACCTTATCTGTCAAAATTCCACAACCGGAAGTACCACTTTACTAGTTGTTTTTTTTTTTTTACTTTTTTGCAATTTTCTCAAAAATGGCGTTGACGATTTTCTTTAAACTTGGTATATGTATCAACATATAACATACAATAATATAATACATACAACGAGCTACAACTTTTATTTGAAACATTTCTCCGGGAAAATTCATTTAAGGTGCACTTCTGGGGGAGGGTTGGGTTTAGGTTTTCATCTAAAGTGCTATTTCATTTTAATAAACAATTCTATCATCTAAATAGTGGTAATTATAATTAAATATGTTGTTGAAATTCTGAGTTTGAAAAAAATCGGATAACCGGAATTGTGTTTACTTTAACACTTTACTAAATGATTTTTTTTTCTCACTTTTTCGCGATTTTCTCAAAAATGGATCGATTTTCATAAAACTTTTTGTATAAACTAAACATACAAAGATCTACATCTTTAATTTAAAACATTTCTCTAGAAAAATTCATTTAAGGACACTTTTGGGGTAGAGGAGAGGGGAAGCTTTCACTAAAGTGCTATCATAGTTGATTATACAATTCAATCATCCAAACAAAATTAATTAAAAATAAATAGATGGGCAAAATTCCGAGTTTCAAGGAAATCAGTAAACCGGAAGTGCGCTTTTACTGAACAGTTTTTTCAGTTTTCGACGAATTTCATTAAATTTGGTACCCAAACTATAAAATTTATCAATTATAATTTTGCGAACTGGAGTAAGAAAAAGTTGTGTGAGTGTTTCACACCAGATTTTTTTTATATTTATTTTCCCCATATAATCCTAAATTTAACTTTTCTATTCCTACATTAACTTCATCTAAAAGCACAATCTTACTAAAATTATTGATTACAAATTCCCAAAATCCCCACAAAATTGCAACTTTTAGAAAGCTCTCTATATTAAATTTTTTTAAACCTGTCACCATAGAAACGATATGAAGAATAAATTTAAATAAATATAATATACCTCCCACAGTTCGTGCAAAAAAACTAATTTCATTTTTTGCCATGCCACATATATACGTATAATTACAGTGCCAGCGTATATGTGTTTTCCAATGTAAAAGCTAGTTTCTTTGTAAGAGGTTTCAATATTTTTTTACTTTCTGAAATTCCATTTCTTTTTTTTATTTTATTTTTAACCACCGTGGAAATATATTCAGCCAGCATACACACCCGCATAATTCTACCATTCATTCTAGTGAGAATAGAGGTTTGTCGGGAACAGAGATGATAGTGATGGTGAGTCGGGTTGATTCCGATATGGTATGGTGGTGGAGGTGGTATTTTATATTGGTACCAGCGTGTTTGCTGTTTGGGGAGGGGGTTAGGAGAACATACTTTCTCTTTACTATACACAACCTATATCACAATTTTTTCCCCCTCTTTATTTTTGTTCCTGTGAATGTCAATACCACGTATAAGGAGGATATCTCCCGCACTTATTTTTATTAGAACTTTACCTCTTATTTTCAAACTCATTTCCAGTAAAGCTTTCCAACAAACTTATTTGGGAGAAAAACTTTGTTCTATCCCTTCTCCAAATCTTATTAAAAATTCATTTTTTTTTTTGCCATATTACCTTTTATCCCATTTTTTTTTTCAAAGGTGAGCTAAAATCACAACTTTATTTGGTTTACTTATTTATATTCCAAAAAAAAGACATTTTAGATACGTACATTTATGATGATTACTTTTTACTGGTGATAAAAGCAAGTATTGGGTTCTTGTCAAATTTTCGATCTCGAGTTTTCACTGGATATACACGTTTTGAGGTCCCTTGAGTCAGAAAAAGTGTTTTTTTTTTTTTAAATTGGTGTGTGTGTGGTCAACATAACTCAAAATCGGCAAATTACAGAAAAATTCAAATTTGATATTATATTAAGTAAGGACCTGACAATAAAGAGGAAGTATTGTGATCGTGTCAAATTTTCGAAATTGAGTTTTCACCGGAAATATCCGTTTTGAGGTCCCCTGAGTATGAAAAAAATGTTTTCAGCGAATGATCTGTAGGTATATAACACAGGGTGTCCCAAGGTATATGGATACGACTTTTTCTCGGAAACTAACATAGCTAGAATAAAACTAAAAAACACGTGTCCCCGTAGTTTTTTTGTTAGAAAACCAAATTTAATTTGCAAATTTGTTTTGGTGCTTCCAGAAGCGAGATACAGGCACCAACTTCATTTTTTTAAATGGGGAGGTGTGGTTTTTATTTAAGAAATAGATTCTTCTATTTTTTGTAAGAAAAATTTACTTGAACGGTTTTCTTCTTTGAGCGATATTTTATAAGTTATGAATGAAAACATGATTCTTATAAGAAATTTCAAAATGATATTATAACGGTTTTTTGATTGAATAAGAAGAAAAGTACTATTTTATTATAAATTTTACTCCTCATTAATTATAGATCTTGCTCGAAGTGGCCCCCGCCATTAGAGATGCATACACATGCTTTTTCCTGCCAATTGTACCTTACGACCAAAGAAATACATCTATAATGGTGGAGGCCAGTTCGAGCAAGATCTGTAATTAATGAGGAGTAAAATTTATAATAAAATAGGTTTCTTCTTTCAATCAAAAAACCGTTATAATATCATTTTGAAATTTCTTATAGGAATCATGTTTTCATTCATAACTTGTAAAATATCGCTCAAAGAAAAAAAACCGTTCAAGTAAATTTTTCTTACCAAAAATAGAGGAATCTATTTCTTAAATAAAAACCAAACCTCCCCATTTGTGGTGGAGGCCAGTTTCCCATTTGAAAAAAATGAAGTTGGTGTCTGTATCTCGCTTCTCGAAGCACCAAAACAAATTTTCAAATTAAATTTGGATTTCTAACAAAAAACTATGGGGACACGTATTTTTTAGTTTTTTTCTAGCTATCTTAGTTTCCGAAAAAAAGTCGTTATCCATATATATACCTTTGGACACCCTGTATATATATGTGTTCGGTATTTAATGCAAATTCAAATTTGCCGCCAATGGCGTACAATAATTTTATTTTGGAGGAGTACTCAACTACCTTAATAATAATTTACAAATTTATTAGGCTGTTTCCTAAGAGTAGAGAGGGGGTAACCTATGCTTTTTCTCCTGTCTCAGGTAGTCACTGTGTAACACTCGAACAAACCAGTTGTAATGCATCACTCATAGTAAATCTGTCTGTCTATACAGTTCAGGCCAGTTCAGTTGCCCTTAATTATGAAAACCCAAGTTTGCCATTTCTGTTTTTTTTGGGTAGGGTTAATTAGGTGGCCTTTTGTCCAATAAGTGCCTCCGATTCTCTTGGCCTGCACAGGTTTTGTGAAATCATATGGTTGTTACTTCCCGTTGGTTTCCTACCGTGCAGCTTCTGGCAGCCCATTTAATTATTATCTACAATTATCAGCCAAGCAACAGTGTCTGGATCAAGACTCAAGGGTTACAGGTACATAAGATTTATTTCCTTATTCCTCCTCTCTCCTCTCTCCTTGTCCTTGATATGGTTTACGGACACGTAGGTCTTCCAGAACTGGCAACTAGGATTCTGCGTTTAAATTAAGCTCCATTCCTTGGGGGTGTTGAAAGTGATAAATAATATTTGCTACCCATTTTTTAATTTAATTTATATATTCATTTTTTTTTTCCCATATAATTTTTAATATTTTAATTTCCCATTTTGCTCATCCATTACATTATATTATATACAGTCCACTTAATATTTTCGCCCGAGGTACATCACCTCAATTTATATTATTAATTATCTTTGTACAGAGCCTATCAGAGTTTGAGATAATAGGGTTAAAAAGAGCTCGACTATTATTTTTTCATTTCCTGTTATTTAATAAACAATATCGTATATATATATATATGTGTGTGTGTGTGTGTGTGTGTGTGTGTGTGCGCGTGTATGTTGTGACCAACTTATCAGGCATCTATGATTTTATCCGTCATAGGATGCTTCATTTGTTGGCTCTGATCGGTTTCGGATTTTCTTCTATCGTCTTCTAAACAGTTTCGTTTGTGATCTAAATGTATATCACAAATGATGGATGAAAATCCGAAACCGGTCACAATCAACAAAATGAAGCGTGCCATGACAGATAAAAATCATAGTTGTTGTCTATCATTGCGGACCCAATCTCATACTAACTTATCGGACATATTATCTGATCGAAATTGATCTGTCCCTTCTTGGTAGAGAAGAATGTTCCTTTTGCATATAGAGGTCAGATATAGCTTAAGCAAGACTGTGCACTAGCGCATTTTGATTGGAAGGTAACTTCATTTTTAAGTATTTCGTGTCGCAACTGTCGGAAGAGGTGGTTAAAGTACCTTGGGGCTCCCAGGTCACCTGATCTAACACCTTCGACTGCTTCCTTCGGGAGCACATAAAGTCTTTAGTGTATGACTTAATGTCATGATCAACTCATTAGCAGAATTATGAAGTGTATAATATGTACTTAACATTCCAAGTTAAAAGAAAATCGTTGAAGCCATATTCGAGAAAAACACTTAAATTCAGAAATCTATTCCGTAAAAAGTCATACGTTTCTTCTGGTATTCTATCCGTCTTAGCATGCATATTTATATTGTTTTTGACCGGTTTCTGATTTTCATCCATCGTCAGAGCAAATTTACCAAGTTCATGTAGAGAATTTACTTCAATATAGTTTTTGTTACAATCACACTTATTGGTTGTATATATGTTTATATAAAACCAACAAGTGTCGAGTGTAACAGAAACATTACGTTGAAGTGAACTTTCTACACAAACTTGGTGAATCTGCTCGGACGATGAATGAAAAAATCCGAAACCGGTCAGGAATAATATAAATATGTATGCTATGACGGATAAATTACCAGATGTTATCCAACATTGCGGACCCATCCTCATATTCAATCATACGTTTCTGTTAACAAGTTTTCTGGTGGAATTGGAATATAGATATATTATTTACCTTAATATTAAAGAAGCTGTATAGCGAACATTGAGCTGAAGTGGCCTTTTTTAAGAGAAGGAATTTTAAAGCTCCAGCTCACCCGAGAACTCTTTCAAAAATCAACTTTCTTGGACAAAATTTATAATTAGAAATGTTAGGTCTCTCTTGGGTGTGTGTGTGTGAGCATAGTAGCGAAGTTTAAAGAAAATACGGTTAAGTCGCTTTTTTTGTTGATGAATTTTCGCCAAAACTTCAGTGTCGTTGAAATGTGATTGATGATGTTGTATGTTTGTGTGCGGGTGCTTGTGTAGCACGACCAGTTTTATAAAAGGGCTTGTAAGTATAGTTCAAGAGAGTGAAGCATTAGAAAATAATCAAGAAATCACCACTGTTTTTGAAATAAATATATTCTCTAAGTGAATTTAAATAGCTTATAATATTAAAGCGATTATGTATAAATCAATTATTTATCTAGATTAAATGCTAAACTCTTATGTTTTAACTTATAACTGGCACAGTCCTGATCTGTTCTGTTCGGTGTCTAAACAGACTATTCTTGTTAGAAGGCAGAATGCAGATTGTCTTGAAGGAATGCCCTCTCTAACGGGGGACTTTTTTCTTAGAAAACAGTTGGCCAAGTGGCATTGTTATTTTCCTAACGGATTCCTGTGCTTTTGTCTCTTTAATAGCAATAACCTTCAATTATAGTACCTGACTCTTTTCACTGAACTAAGAAGATACATTTAAAATATTAACAAAATTCTATTTTTCAAACTATAAAATATTCTAAACTAATTTTTCAAAACTATTATTTTCTTTTATTTCTTTCTTCCACTATATTGTACACGATGATAAGGAGGTGGAAATATTAAGTTTGAGCTCCGTGTAATTTTTCCATATACGCACAACCTTTTTCGTATTTAAGTTACCTCAAATTTCTTGTGTAAAACCTCTATTTTGAAAAATTGAAGCAATTTCAACAATAGAAGTAACTGAAAATAATATAGTTCTATAATGAGATAAAAATAGGATAGTTTATACTTCAACACCTCATAGTTAAAACTGTATATTTATATATCTCTATCTAAATTTATATTCCACTATCTTTTTGAATAAATTTGCATATAATTTTATGTCTAATAAACATTTATCACTAATAATTTATATCATCTGTATATATAATGTATATAGTGTAAATACATAAATTAATTGTATACTATAAATAAAAATTGTTATATTGCAACATCATGGTTACTTTTAAATTAAAATTTACTTGTAAGTTTTTAACCATAGAATAAATTAACAATGAAATTGAAGAGGAGGGGAGGAGGAGATAGTTTTATACTTTTCATTTCAAATTTAGAATTATTTTTAATACTAAAATGGCAGAACATTGAGCACTACGTAAAAGAAAGCATAGTTAAGTCTGTATTTATAATGAATTTCTCTTTCTGATTGTAGAATATAATTAAAATAAATTTACTTTACAAAGTTGTAAAGGGTTTTTTTTTTATATTCTCATAAATAAAATATTTTAAATTTAATTATGCTTTTTAGTAGGGGAAACGCGCAACGTCAAAAAAAGAAAAGAAAAATGAAATATACTATAACAATAATAATAATAATAACAATAATAATAATAATAATAATAATAATAATAATAATAATAATAATAACAATATTAATTACAATAATAACAATAACAATAAGTATAATTTTTTTTTTTCGGGAGGGGGAAAAAATGCATTATGCACATCTGGGGATAGTGTTCCCAGATATGTGGGACTCTCACCCACTAAAAAACCCAATCTCCTCCTTACAGGCATGGTATCTACCCTGGAACCACTTATCGCATTGCATCAGGGTAGTGCCTCGTATTAAGCCCTTTCAGGCTCCTTCTTCCTCAATACTACTTTAAACCAACAGTTGTAGGTGTTGGTCTAGCGCCTGTTTCTTTTGCCGCAGTACCATCTCAACGAAAGATGCTACTTTGACCCAATAATCATTGCAGGACAGCATGGTCTCCACGATGGACTCGGGTGTCAAACGGCCTAATTCCTGCTCCAGACCGTTTCTCTCAGCCGCCCATCTTTCGCACTCGAAGAAAGTGTGGTGGGCATCATCGATAGGTGAATCCCCAAAGAGACATGACGGATCACCCACCTTCCCCATTCTATATAGGTACGAGGTAAAATACCCGTGTCCCGTAAGGAACTGGGTAAGTTAGTAATTTACCTCGCCATGTCTTCTTTCCGCCCACAAAGCTGGGCTTACAATCAGTTTAGCTGTCCACCTTCCTCGGCTGTCCGCGCGCCACCGTCGTTCCTGCCAGGACCGAATGGTGTGATCTCTGGCTATCGCTCTCGCCTCATTGCCACCGTGTACTCTCCTCAGGTCATGTGCCATCTTCCGTTCCTGAGCCATCAGGTCGATGGGAGTCACTCCAGCCACTACCAGAGCTGCCGGCTCCGAGACCGTTCGATAAGAACAGGCGATTCTGAGAGCACCTCTTCTTTGTACCGATGCCATCTGCTTCCGGTATTTTTCTCTCTTTAGCGCGTCAGCCCAAACTTGCTATCGGCCATACCATGTTGGAAAACCGGTTCTAACAATAATTATAATAATAACAATAATATTAACAATAATATTAATAACAATAATAATAATAACAACAATAATAATAACAACCATTTTTTTTGTGTGTAAATATTTGTAGCCGTATTCCTTAGGTTTTCTCTTCGTAGGAGCCACTACTGCCCATCTAGAGAGAACTGAGAAGACTTCGGGGGGGCGGGTGGAACAATAGATCTTTCAGGTCGCAGTGAATATCACCTTAAAAAAAAAAAAATCTGTGAAGTAATTATTATTAAGTGTTGTATTTATAATTTATTGTGTAAAACAATAAATTGGTGTTTTTCTTATTGAAGTTTAGAGTATTTTATCTAAAGGACTCCATTTAAAACTAATTGCAGTAGCTACTGTAGAGGGAAAAACTTTACAGTATAATATTGAAGTACATTAAAAGCATCGCTGGAATTCCCAGCTTTAAAGATCTGTTTGCCCCGAAGTGTAACTTTCAGACAGGTTTCTGAGCTTTTGAGAATACTTTCTAATTATCGCTTCAACGTTTTTCTTCAGTAGTAATAATATAATATCCAGGAGTCCTCTCAAATAAAGGCTGCAAAGAATTTCTTTTGATACATTCCTTCTTGGTCAATAATCTCTTCTTAGCTTTAATTGTTAGGTTCGGATAAGCGACCACCGTCTTGAATTCCCCTCGCACAGGAGTTTATTTAAATATTGAATGCACCAAAACTTGGCAAAAGATATTTGCCAGTGTTTTGTCTGTACAATCAAGCCTGTTGTAATTATGAAAGAATTCCATCCATCTTTGATCCAATGATCTATTCCAAATGGGGAACTATTGATATTCATATTTTGATGAAGGACTTAATCATTATCTACAAGCCATTATAATGGGTATGATGAAAGAGAGAAATGGTTTGGAGTGGTTAGAATGAACAACTAGATATGCCTGAACACTCTATAATGTAAGAAGTGACAATGACTGCCTAGACTTTACACTAAAATGGTAGAGTATGGAAGAGTGGCGAAGGGTAAGGTAAATGACATGTTGTGACTGGCGAGTGAACTCTGGCGTATATCTATCTCCCGTCGCTGTATTCATGCAGTTTCTTCCACTCTAGTCCGAGAGAGTGGTCCTGTCATTTTTGTCTCTCTTCTCTGCTATGAATCCTCTCTTTGGATTCTATTACATCCCTAAAATATTTCAGGTCTAAACAATCCCTCAAAGGCCTCATTTGGTTTCGTCAAAGCTCTGCTTGTCCAAGCACCCAAAATAGTGTCAATTGTTTCCCTTACCACCTAACTCCCTTAGTGCGCTTAGGCAGATTAGTACCAATTAAAAAGCTGTATGGATATGAATGTTTTTTTCGTGCTGCGTTACAAAAGGATATCTTCCTAAGCTGTTCCTAATATTCTGGTCGTTAGATAAAATAAGCGCCTAAATAAATTATATCTTTATCCAAAAAAAAACATGCGTAAATTTTCCTTTGTCCATTTTAGTTGCTTGCTTTTGAACCATCTGATTGTAAGGGGCGTTATTTTATAATTAAAATAAAATTTTTAGTAATGTAGTTAACCACTGAAACCGTTAAAATAAGGTTAATCTTATTGAGAAGATCAAGGGCCAGGAAAGTTAATCTGGGAACTACTGGTATTATCATCAACTTATAAGCTTACCTTGGCTATGACGTAAACTATCATGGAAACTTTCTATTTGATCTAAACTTAACTTCAACTTACTTATCGAAAATTTATTCTCTATTACAAAACTTCCTGTATTTTCTTTTTTTTTTCAGCTAAAAATTAAAGCCAGATAAAAACTTTCTCCAACCTGGAAGTCAACCTTCATTTAAACAGTCAGTTGAGTGTCGTAGTCACGCTTATTATTGTATTAAAAGACTTTTATTATTTGGGTGTAAATTAAGTCCTTGGCTTCTTTTAATTTTTATTATTTTTTTATAGTTTAATTAGTTTTATTATCTTCTTTTCCTTTATCTTTTTTTCTTTCATTTTTTTTTATCGAAATTAAGTTTTTCTTTTTATTTCATTAGTTTAATAAATATATTTTGCATATTATTGAACGCATGTAGTTCATTGTTCAAGGGCGAATGACGAATATCTTTTAAAAAATTCTATTTTTTTTTTTTAATTGATTTGTTTTAAACCTGATCAACAAAGTTATATTATTATATCAAATTTTAATTATAACAATTGACAAATTTACTCAAATTCGATAATGAAGCCTATTACAATGCGGTACGCAATCTGATTTCTTTTTTAAATTTTACGGCGCGTCAACATCTATGGTCATTGGCGCCCGGGAGCTTTCTCAAGGCACTGCCGGCCTCTTGCACAGTGTTCTCTCTCGTTACAGGCAACACTGTCCACCACCGGACAGTGAGCTGTAGAGGCTCCTAGAAAGAAAAAAAAATCTAAGGGCACAGCTGGACTCGAACCCGGGTCCTCCGCGTGGTAGTCAATTATGCTAACCACTTAGCTATTCCGCTCCTTCTTTGAGTATAATGTTTTGCAATTTTATTTACTTGAAAGAATGAAAGTGAGAAACTAACTAATAAAAACAAACCAAGATATAAAACTAAATATTTATTTTTATTACAAACTAAACATTTCTTTAAAAAAAAAAAGTATTAAAAAAATATTTAATGCATAATAAGTTTTGAATTATTAAATAGTTTCAGATGAAGAAGCTATTGATATTGGGGGTTCTACTGTCTACTGAAAACAATAGAGTCTGTTATATATAGAATTGGACGGTTATAGAATGAAGTCAATAGAGAGAGGTAAAGTGGATAAGATCATCCATCCTTCAGTTAATTCCCTTGACAATGGCTCTAGTTCTCGGAGTATTTCAAATACATTTCTGAATTCTCAGCATAGCTGCTATTTTAGAACACCCTACGTAAATATTCATCATATTTATTTATATTGAACTAAATTTAATGATTTATGAAAATATTGTAATTATGAATCAAAATAAAAACAAAAAAAAATCATGAATTCTTAATCAAATTACACAAAAAAAATTTGGTGTGAAACACTCACACGCACTTTCTCTTATTGTAGTTTGTGACAGTTTTATTTACTTTGAAACTCGAAATTTTCAATAACTTTTAAATGGCATCAATATAATATGTGTAGCTGAAAGGAACTTAAGCTAAGACATTTGAAGGAAGGAAGTTTTGCTCTTCCATCTTCCCCAGGCACCCCTCTAAAAACTACTTATTCGAAGAAATGTTTAACAAAAAAGTGATAGGCCTGTATTATGTGCATTTATGTAGTACCAAGTTCAAATAAACTCATTGATATCTTGATCAATTATATCACAGTAAACTGAAAAAAAAAAATGGTTCAGTAAAGTCTTTTTATATTAATTTAACACCGGTCAACATCTATGATCATTGGCGCCCGGAGCCTTCTCAGTGCACTGCCGGCCTCAGGACAGTGTTCTCTCTCGTTACAGACAACACTATCCATCACCGCACAGGAGCCGTAGAGGCTCCTAGAAAGAAAAATATAAGGGCAGAAGAGCTGGACTCGAACCCGGGTCCTCCGCGTGAGAGTCCAGAACGCTAACCACTTAGCTATCGAAAATTTAACACGATTCCAATACCTCCTCTTACTATGAGGAAGATGTAACAGCAACCAAGAGAGCAGTGAAATAAAAACAAAATGCCAGGACCACTCTCTTGGATTAGAGTGGGAGAAACCATATAAATACCAGCGTCGGGACACAGAGGAGATATAGTTCAAATAAGTTCAGAAGATAGTTCACCAGTCGCAACGTGTCATTACCCCTTCCACTCTACCTTAATCTACCGTCTTTACGGTAAAGTACCAACCCCATTATAAAGAGAAAGTAAGAAAAAAAAAGAAAAGTGATTTTTAAAAATTGGTCGGTATAACTCTTTGTGTGGGCCAATGTAATGGAAGTGAGAAGGAGAGAAAATTAGAGAGAATGGATTTAAGAATAAGATTAGAAATAAACTAGATGATATGCTGAACATTGTATACTAATGAACAGAACACACAAACTGCAAGGACTTTACAGTTAAATAGAAGTGAGGTAGCTAGAGAAATACAAAGAGATCGACTGGCTGAGTAATTAGAAAGTAAGTAAATAGGTTGCTGACTGGATATACTGTTTAAAAACTGACGTAAAACTGCCCTGAACTGTTCTGCTCTATTTATATGAATCGAATTCTCCCTCCCTTCCTAGTCAGGCCTAGGTGGGGAGTAACTAACCTTTGATTCATTTAATGTCTGCTTCTTCGCTCTTTGGATCGTATGAATCTTTAATGATTCGAATCCCATTACATCAAATGGAAAAACACAGAAAATTCAATCTTGATATTTCGTTTAAGTTCTACCAGGGAACGTGACAATAAAGTTTTGTTAAAAATCGGTCCACCGGAAGTATCACTTTACTGAAAGGCTTTTTTACTACCTTTTTGCAATCTACTTGACAAAGGCTCCAACAATTTTTTTTTCTTTTAAACTTGGTATATCAAGTACATATGCGAAACATTTTGCAGCAGAATTAAATTTGGGGAGGTTTGGTGTGTATGTGGAGGGGGTTTAAGCTTTTCTCTCAATTGTTCCCGGATATTACTTTACTTACTTTACTTATTCGGATTCCTCTTCTACCTCACAGTGTAGAGGATCTGCAAAAGAGACGCCACCTTTCTCTATCCACTGCCATTGTCTTGGCCTTAGTCATTGACAGGTTTAGATCCCTGAAAATGTGGGAGAGGTTATCCTCCCATGTCACGCGTCTCCTTCCACAGCGGTCTTTTTCCCATGCATCCAGCCTCGAATGCTCTTTTTGGGTGCCTTTCTCTGTCCATTCTAGACTAGTGTCCGAACCATCTCAACTGCACTTTTTTGACATGTGATATTAGGGGCTCGCATTCCAAATTCCTCCTGATGGTGGTGTTTCTCACGCGATCCCTTCTTGTTTTGCCCTCCGTTCGCCTAAGATACCTCATTTCAGAGGCCTGGATGCGGCTTAAACTCTTTTTAGTGAGGGACCACGATTCGCATCCATATGTCAAAACAGTTCCCGGATATGATTGCCAAAATTCCAAATTTGATGAAAATCTGTGGACTGGAAGTCCGACTTTACTGAACTACGCATACAAAGATCTCTACAACTTTTATTTTAAACATTTTTTTGGAAAAATTTAGTTAAGGGCACTTTTGGGTGAGGGGTGGGGTTAGGTTTTCTTCTAAAGTGATTTTTACTTATGGGACTTCATAATGTGTATTTTGCGATGGTAATTCGTTATCGAAAATTGGATACAATTACAATACTTTCTCTTACCAGGAGTAAAAGAAAGTATAAATGAAAGAAAAAATCAAAAAATAAATACAGTTCAAAATGCCTAGTATCTTGAACAATTAAGATTTAATTGAACGTAGTTTATTCAATTAAAATCCTTGAATTAATTATGAATAAGGCCTTAATTAAGTTTCCATTCTGATAGTCTCAAACGTATGTGGCATGTAAATTTGTCAAGAGCCTGTCGTACTTGATGGCAGTATGCAATTAAGGTCCTAATTGTTTTCCATATGGATTTAATGTCAAGTATACATATATTGGACGGACAGGCATCATAGCTATTAAAAGTATTTTAGTTAGAAAGTGAAGTAACTTATTACAAGAGATGGATCTTATGTATTAACATTTCATTCTGAATCTCAATATTAGGCTGGTTAAACCATTTTTAAAGAATATTAAGAATAACTTTTTTTTTTAGGGTAAACTTAGGCACAAATAAGCTAACTCTTTGTTTATTAGTTTATGAGTTTTTCAGGCGCGAGGTAAGGGCTTGACTATTATGATGATCAACCCTTGCTTACAATTTTTGTTGTTGTGGTGGTTGGTTCCGCAGAGCTGGAAAGCATCAGAGACATTTTTCCGCGATAGCTGCTTCATTTTTGTGTCTCGACCGGTTTCGGGTGTTCGCCCATCTTCAGGATGCGTTTTGTCAGATAGTGTGATATACAGACTGGCACAGAGCAAATTCAGTTTATAGACTCTGATATGTATAACTGAATTTGCTCTGTGCAAGTCTGTGTTATCACACTGTCTGACAAACGCATCCTGAAGATGGGCGAATGCCCGAAACCGGTCGATGACCACAAAATGAAGCAGGCTATCACGGAAAATTCTCTGATATAATTTTTCTCATCGTTTTCTGCTTTGGCTAAGGCTTGCCAGGCGGCGATTTTTATTGGGGAGGGGGATGGTGAACACCGTGATTTCCACCGCCGTTTAATTGTTGCCTTCGCTACGTAGATTACCTATGTATTGTTATGGTGTGATGTGTATTTGTAGTAAGTGGCACGAGCGGTATTGTATAATAAAGGGCTTGTAATTATGTTTGGGATAGAAGTAATAAGAAAATAATTAAGAAAGCACCACTGATTAAAAAATAAATATATTTTCTAACTGAATTTAAATAGCTTTATAATATCACAGCGATTAAGTATAAATCAATTAATTAATCTAGATTAAATGCTAAACTCTTATGTTTTAACTTATAACTGGCACTGATTTGAAGAGGGCGATTCCTGAAGTGTTCTGGCTTTGGAAGCAGAATACGACTGTATGGTTTGAAGGCTGAGTTAAGACTGTGTACTCTTTGAAAGCTAATGTTAGACTCTCTTCTTTGGAATTGCTCTCTCTCTCGCGGGGGAATTCTCTTATACAAAAGAGTTACCCTAACGGGATTTTGTGCCTTTGTTTAATGATCCGAATTTACAGTACCTGACAGTAAAATACACTCTTTTTGAAGTTAAATTCACAGCACTAAGATAATTATAAAATATTAACAAAAATACAATTTTGGATACTATAAAATATTCCAAACTCTAAACTATTATTTTTCGATTTCGTCCTTCCACTACATTTACTATCTATTACTCCCTTGCTTTTTGTCACGATGTTGTGTCAACACCTGGGAATAAAATAGTTTTTGGCCTCACGGGAATGGAAACATGGATTCTTGCACCTAATTTATTATTATCGTACGGCTACTAGACCAACTCATGAGGACGTTATCATGTCAAATTTTCGAAACAATGTTTCCGATTTGAAATTTTCCTCGAAGATTTGTGTTAGTCCAGCTACCAAGGAGCTAGTTAGCGTAGAAAGTAGCCTGATATGGCTAAGATCTCAATTATCGAATTTGCCGCAAGGGAAGCAATAAAAATTCAATTCAAGTAGGAAATCTGTTTTTAATTTAATATTTACCTTCTTAGAAATCATCATACGAGCAATTGTGGAAGAAAGGTGGCCCAACAAAGGCAAGACTCGATGGAACAAAAGTTTAAGACTTCTAGCCTTAAAGGATGCGTTCTAGACAAAGGAATTGGATTATGGTAAGCAAGTGCCTTTTGATTCTGTCACTATACGAACCTCAAACGAATAAGCATCCTGATTGGAGGGAAAACCAGCTCCAGAAGATAGGTTATTATCAGGGATTATTGTACTGCGACCTAAAAGACCTATTGTGTCCCCGGAGCCTTCTCAGTGCACTGCTGGCCTCCGAGCAACACTGCTCATCACCGTACGTGAGTTGTTGAGACTCCTAGGAAAAGAAACTTTAAGGCAGCATGATTCGGTTGCTAGTCCATCGCGCTACTACTGAGCTAATCCCTTCCTTCTTCTTGGCTTACGCTAATTAACCAGGGACGGAGACCCCAGTTTGTGTATTGTTTTATCCTTGTCTGTAAAGAGTAGAGTGTATGTACTTTAAGTGTATTGTGTACTGTTCTGACGAAGAGCATGGAGTACTGAGCTGTGGGAACACGTGGGGTCGATACTCGTAACTGCGTGCAACAGACACCCCTCCCTTGCTGGTAGCTCAAGAAGATAAGCAGACATTGCATTCTAAGTAGAATTTGCACTTAGAAGGGATAATAATAACAAGTTTGAAATAGAAATTAGTGCAAGAAGTGTTTTTGCTAAATGGGATAAAGTCCGTTTCACTTACATTTCTTTGGGATGAAAATGTTTTGATGTCACTCTCCTGTAAGTACATTTGTGTCCCCTAGTTAATAACAGAATTTTCTCTTATATTTGCCCTAGAAAATTATTATGGAAGCTGAAGATAATTTGATTGCATTTCGGAGCAGGGGGCATAATAATAGGTCACGGTAATAATAGACGTCCAAAACTTTTATGAACTTCTTGGAACTGCATGGAATATTTGATGATGACAAAATTTATGCCAAAGAAGTTCGATATTTTTTGTTTGTTTTAAATTGTAGTAAACTTGCAGAGGTCAAATTTTGATTAAAAAGAATAAAATTAAAAACTACGAATTAAATTGATTTCGATGTTAATCTAGACTCTAGAGGGAAATTTTGTCTGCAGTATTTATTTACTTGCATTTGATGAACTTTCAGCATTGTTTAATAACAATAGTGGGCAAAGTTAGAAAATAGCTTCAAACATTCATTAATCAACGTCACCAGTTTTTTACAGCTTCTCTGATGGATACCACAAAAGACACGCACACACACAAATATATATATATGTATTTATTATTTTGGTTCTTTTATTGGACCACAATAAAAAGTTTTTTTTTCTATATTGAAAATTATTTCAGCTTTGCTGTAATATAAACTGTTTCTTACTGTCTTGTAAGTCCTGTAACCGGAAGAAGTATTACGATCTTTTCAAAAATTTACGATATCGAATTTTTTTCAAATTTTCGGGGGAAACAAACCGGAAAACCTCAGAAATTTTGCAATTTTAAAACAGTTTTATTAATTTTTTGCAATTTTCCTAATAAAGATAGCAATGGATTTCATTAAATATGGTACACTGTTTATTTATGCAAGCGAAGTTTTAACCCACTTTTGTTGGGGTGAAGTTATGTTTTCCATAAGTATGTAAATTGAAGCCAGAGAAAGATGTGTGAGTGTTAACTATGAGATTATTTCTGGCATTTAGCCATAGATCTTCATCATCAATATACAGGGTGTCCCAAGGTATAAGGATAACGACTTTTTCTCGGAAACTATAGCTAGAAAAAACTAAAAAATACGTGTCCCGCGTAGTTTTTTGTTAGAAATCCAAATTTAATTTGTAAATTTGTTTCGGTTCTTCCAGAAGCGAGATACAGGCACCAACTTCATTTTTTCAAATGGGAAACTGGCCTCCACCATTAGAGATGTATTTCTTTAGTCGTAAGGTACAATTGGCAGGAAAAAGCATGTCTAATGGTGGGGGCCAGTTCGAGCAAGATCTGTAATTAATGAGGAGTAAAATTTATAATAAAATAGTACTTTCCTTCTTATTCAATCAAAAAAACCGTTATATCATTTTGAAATTTCTTATAAGATCATGTTTTCATTCATAACTTGTAAAATATCGCTCACAGAAAAAACCGTTCAAGTAAATTTTTCTTACAAAAAAAATAGAGGAATTTATTTCTTAAATAAAAACCACACCTCCCCATTTGGAAAAAATGAAGTTGGTGCCTGTATCTCGCTTCTGGAAGCACCAAAACAAATTTGCAAATTAAATTTGGTTTTCTAACAAAAAAACTACGGGGACACGTATTTTTTAGTTTTTTTTCTAGCTATCTTAGTTTCGAGAAAAAGTCGTTATCCAATATATATATATATCCACCTACAGACCATTTGCTAAAAACCACTTTTTTGGACTCAGGGGACCTCAAAACGGATATTTCCGGTGAAAATTCAATATCGAAAATTTGGTACGATCACACAATACTGCCTCTTTAATTGTCAGGTCGTTACTTAATAAAATATCAAATTGAATTTTCTCTAATTTTTCTATTTTGAGTTATGTTCACCACATACACACCAATTTAAAAAAAAAAACACTTTTTCTGACTCAAGGGACCTCAAAAGTGTATATCCAGTGAAAACTCGAGGTCGAAAATTTGACAAGAACCCAATACTTGCTTTTTGGCAGCAAAAAGCGTGTGTATGCATCTCTAATGGTGGGGGCCAGTTCGAGCAAGATCTGTAATTAATGAGGAGTAAAATTTATATAAAATAGTACTTTTCTTCTATTCAATCAAATAAACCGTTATATCATTTTGAAATTTCTTATAAGAATCATATTTTCATTCATAACTTGTAAAATATCGCTCACAGAAAAAAACAAACCGTTCAAGTAAATTTTTCTTGCAAAAAATAGAGGAATCTATTTCCTTAAATGAAAACCACACCTCCCCATTTGAAAAAATGAAGTTGGTGCCTGCATCTCGCTTCTGGAAGCACCGAAATAAATTTACAAATTAAATTTGGATTCCTAACAAAAAACTACGGGGACACATATTTTTTAGTTTTTTTCTAGCTATCTTAGTTTCCGAGAAAAAGTCGTTATCCCTATACCTTGGGACACCCTGTATGAGTGAATTAGTATTAATTTAAATGAATGGTCAGCTAGGAAGTAAATTTATAAAAAAAAAAAATTATTAAAAAAAAAACAACTTACAATTCAAACTATTCTGTTAGTGTGATGGAAATTTTTGGCAAACTGCCTAATACAGTTTTGTTATCTATTAGATAGAAGTGCTGATCTAGCAAACACATATATTTGAAACATTGAACTAGATTATTAGTCGATCAAGCGCGTGTGTATGTTAGTTCGCCACGCTAACTGCATATGCTAATCTATATGTGCTTTACATTTGGCCAGTTACCAAAGCAAGCCTAATATGGTTTATAGGAAATAGGAAAATATTTATCGAAAATATGGTTTTGCTTATGTTGTCGTTATGTTAATATAAAATATGTCATGAACAGATGTGATATGTATGGAAGTAAGATTAGATATTCTGTTTAGATATGCGTATAGGGGGTGGAAGGGGATTGTATATAAATATTAATGCATAGAGTTTGAATTTTTTTTTTTTTTTTTTTTTTATTCTTTAGTAATTTTTATTCATTTATAGACCTATGTCAAAAAACAGTTGTTGTTAATTGTATTTTTCTAAATATCTAAAAAGAAATAGGCAGGGGGTTAGCTCAGTGGTAGCGTGTTGGACTAGCAATGCGGAGTTCCCCGGTTCGAATCGTGTTACCTTTTAGATTTTTTCTTCCTAGGAATCTCTACAGCTCACTATTCGGTGACGGATAGTGTTGTTTGTAGTGAGAGAACACTGCCCACAGGATCCCGGTGCACTGAGTAGGTTCCGAGTGCCAATAACCACAGATGTTGATGTCCTTTCAATAAAAAAAAAAAAAAATGTAATTAATATTTTAAAAAGAAAAGTGAATTTGTTTTACAAATATGTATATTAATGAATTAATGCATGCATTTTTGTTTAGTGTAAACAATGTCAAGTTAAATGACCATCGAATGAGTTTTTGGATGATTATTGTACAGACTTCTGGCAATTGATACTTTTTTTCTCAAGCTAGTGAGAACACATGCTTATCCATGATTTTTTTAATATAAGAACAAGGGCTAACATCATAATTTTAGAAGCTTCTAGGAACCTCGGCACAGCCACGTATCTATCAACGCCACTAATCTTTTTAAAAACTATGAATTAAATGGATTCGTTGTTAATCTAGAGGGAAATTTTGTCTACAGTATTTATTTACTGCATTTAATGAACTCTCAGCATTGTTTAATAACAATAGTGGCAAAGTCAGAAAATAGCCCCTCAAACATTAATCAACGTCACCAGTATTTTCCAGCTGATGGGTTCCACAAGACATACACACACAAACGTACATACCATACACACACACACACACAAACACACATACATATATATATATATATTATATAGCTTCTAATAAAGATAGCAACGGATTAAATATGGTGCATTATATATATTTATGCAAGCAGAATCCCTTAACGCGTAACCTGTCAAACAATCTTGCCTCCTTGGAATCGGTTGATTTGTCGCTATCTATCCATTCTATCCTTCATCTTTTCCATCCGACTGTGTTGTCAAATACCTGTCAAACTTTAAAAAAAAATATGTTCCATTGCGCCAAAAATATTATAGAAACGCATTCCTCATTATTCGCCCAGTAACTCCTCCCAAATAATATTGAATAGTTCTGCTTATTATAACTAGAGAAGCAAAGAAAAGTAAAGGTCATGGACAATAGCATTTTTTTTTTAGTTTTTTATCTCATATCTGATTTCTCTAATTCTTGAAGACTAAACATTATTTTCAAGATATTTGTCTAAAACTTTATATGTAAGTAAACACACATATATATGTGTTTGTAATGTTATATGTTTGCTGACTTTTCTTATAATGCTCTATAGTTTTCTTTCTAAGTATATTTAGAAAGGAACAAAGTTTAGAAAAAACATATTTGGAGAAAGAGAACATACTATTACAATAGTATATAAACCAGTATACTTTCCTCCCTGGAGATCCATTACGACTGAATAACTGCATTAAGAGTAATGGACTCTAGAAAAGAATTTGGTGGATGAAAAAGATATCAAATCTTTAGAAATATGAGTAAAAATAATTCGCAATCTTGGATATAATATTTATTTTTAATCTGCTAATATTTCCTTCCTTTAAAAAAACGTTTTGTTTGAACCTAATTAAAATAATTGATTATGTTAACTAATATTCCTAAGCCCCGTTCAATTTCAAGTTCAAAATTAAAAAAAAAATAACAAATTTATTGGCAGGAATAATTTTTCAAAGTGTAAAGAAGCAGACATTATTGCATATACAGGATGTCACAAGGTATATGGATAACGACTTTTTCTCGGAAACGAAGATAGCTAGAAAAAAACTAAAAAATACGTGTGCCCATAGTTTTTTGTTAGAAATCCAAATTTAATTTGCAAATTTGTTTTGGTGCTTCCATAAGCGAGATACAGGTACCAACTTCATTTTTCCAAATGGGGAGGTGTGGTTTTTATTTAAGAAATAGATTCCTCTATTTTTCGTAAGAAAAATCTACTTAAACGGTTTTTTTTCTTTGAGCGATATTTTACAAGTTATGAATGAAAACATGATTCCTATAAGAAATTTCAAAATGATATTATAACGGGGTTTTTGATTGAATAAGAAGAAAAGTACTATTTTATTATAAATTTTACTCATCATTAATTAATAGATCTTGCTCGAGCTGGCCTCCACCATTAGAAATGCATTTCTTTAGTCGTAAGGTACAATTGGCAGGAAAAAGCAGGTGAATGCATCTCTAATGGTGGGGGCCATTTCGAGCAAGATCTGTAATTAATCTGTAATTAACAGGGGGGGGGGGTCAATGAAAGGGGCGACGAGAACGATTGCGTCATGTTTATTCATACTTTTCTGATCTTCTAACTTTCTGCAACAATTCTTTGCTTACTTTAGTCATTGTAAAGTTCAGAATAAGGATAATTATGATTAAAAATACATTGAACTATGCTTTCAATCGTGGAAATAGAGAGGTAGTTGCGTTCATTGGGAACAAATAAGAGAAAATAATCTTTTAGTATATATATATATATATATATATTTTTACTTTCTGTTATTTTAATTAACGCTCATCAACATCTATGGTCATTGGCGCCCGGAGCTTTCTCAGTGCGCGGCCGGCCTCCGTACAGTGTGCTTTCGCTACAGACAGACAACACTGTCCATCACCGGACAGTGGGCTGTAGAGCTCCTAGGAAGAAAAAATCTAAGGGCGGCTTAGCTGGACTCGAACCTAGGACTCCGCGTGGGAGCCCAACGCGGTAACCATTGAGCTAATCCCTTCCCTCTTGTTCAATATTCTTCTTCTTTGGCAATAAAGACCATGCAGATCCTGGGCCTCCTCAAGTACCTTATTCCACTCCATCCTATAATCCTGGCCAGCATTCAACCTCCAACATAAAAATTATGTACAAATTGAACAAAATTTATCTTTTCTTAGCCAAATAAATATTCCATTCAAAAAGTAATTGCAAATAATACCTTAACAATAAATTTAATATTAATTAGGCTGATCAGTTTTGGAAAAAAGTTAACTAAAAAAAAAAAGCAAAAAACAAAAGTATTAAGAAACTTCTATATATGTGTGTGTGAAAAAACGTGAAAAAAGATGAATTAAGTATGTGCGCATTCAGAAACAGTTTTTTTTTCTCATTGTTTTCTCTACTCACGCTTACATATTTTTTTTTTTTTTTTTGGTGGGGGAGGCTTCGTTGATGATTTGGTCGCTCCATTCATCTTCTAATTGGAGAAGCTGAGAAGAGAAAATGAAAATTCCAATGTTGCCTACTCCTAGTTTTTCTTCTCGCTTTTGTAAGCCTTTTCTCAGGACTTCTAGTCTCACTATACGACCTTCTTCTGTAGGATATGATTAGAGAACACAGAGCTAGACCAATTTCTAAAAACCTTTTCGAACTCAAGTAACCTCTAAATTTAATAATAATAATCATAATTATTATTGCAGCAGTATCAGAAAGTAAAAAAAAAAAAAACCTATAACACATACAAATTTAATTAAATATTTTATAAAATTTAATATATTTCTTTTATAACAACGCTCTAGATATGAATAGTCTGAATTCCATATTCTTTACAACATACCACTCTACGGGGTTTTAAATTACATATCTGACATTGTTGAAAAGTGTAGAATGGGTTATTTTAACAAAATTTATACTGAAAGCTCCTCACAAGAGCATGTCTATGTTTATATATTATGTTTTTATCTTGGAATTAAATTAACGTAGAAAATTGTATTACTATTTTATATCATGTTAAATTATAAATTCATTAGCTAATAACAATATGTTAAATAATTTAATATTAAACAATAATCAAATTTTCATAATTAACATTTAGGATAATCTATTTATATACATACTATTCTAAAATAGAATATGTATACGATATAAATATATAAGAGTATATATGCTACGGGCGTTCAGAATTCTTTTCACTGGAAAAGTTATTGTGTGAGAATATTTTTAAATAAATAGAGATATTTCATATTATTCGTAGATTTGTAATGTAATTAAACTTTTGTACTGGCAATTTCTCTAAAGTCGGAGACTCCCGTTGTTTCTCCAACGATTCCTTTTCTAAGCTGTACGTGATCTGTTCTGTTTTGTTTTCTCCCATATTATAGTGAACCAAGCAACTTTATTTAAGTCATTACATGCAACTTGTAATGTTACATGCCCCTCTCTAAAGAAAATAAAAAAAACTCTTAGAATACCAAATAAGGATAAACCACGAGACGCTTTTGTAGTGTATGGATGCCCGTGAAATGTTTTGGTGTGTTGAGTGTTTGTTGTAGTTTGTAGTGGCTTGAGCGATGTTGTAAAAGGGCTTGTAAGTATGTTTGAGATAGAAGTAATAAGAATAATTAAATAAACACTGGTAGATTAAATTAAATATATTCTTTAAAGATATTTAAATGCTATTCAATAACTCTCTGTAATTAAGTACAAAACTCTTATGTTTTAACTTATAACTGGCACAGTTCTGATGTGTTTTCCTTGGTGTCTACAACAAATCTGCCTTGAAAAGAATGTCTTCTCTTTGTTCCTTTAGTTCCTCCCCTATGAGAAGAAGGGGGTAGTATAATGCCATCAAGGTTGATAACCTCTCCTAGTAACTGTACTTTTTTACCTGGGTTGTCCTTTTGCAAGGGAATTGTCACATATCCTTCAATTTTTTATTTTTTTATAAATGAATATATTTCTATGTTTCTTGCATCCATCATACCCGCAGTTTTATTAGCGTTTAATTCTAACTTTCACTAGCATTTCCGCTGCTAACTGGTAGCCATTGCACTTTCTCATACTTGATGGTAGTTTTCAAGACTTTTGGAGCTCGTATAAGGGATTATACCATAACTTTTGCACCAAAAGCGAGATTGCTAGCATTTGGATTATGTGCGTGACACTGTATGACAAATATTCCTTTAATATCAGTAGTTAGATAGATAGATTCTACCGGGGGAATTGGCTATTCAGCCTACGCCACCGCGACACCCCAAGGATCTATTGTGGCACCCCCCTAGTTGGAGACCCTCCCCCTATCCTGTCCTTAACCGAACTGTGGAATTGGGGGGGGGGCTCCCAGGTGGTCAATCAGAGCACCCGCCATCAGAGCACCCTCTCGAGTCCTGCTTGCCTTAGAAGACTTAATAGGTCCGAGAGAGGGCCCTGGCTGAGGCTTGTTGGCACCAGCTTCTCTTTACCAAAGAGGCGGTACCTTAGCCAGGCCAGCCCCTCGCACTGACATACCACATGCAGTGCCGTCTCCTCTTCTTCCTGACAAAACCTGCACAGGCTATCCGTTGTGCTTATTTAATCTACAGTGGCCAGTGAGAATGCCAACTGCTATCCTTATGGCCACCCGGCCTAGTTGGAGTAATTCTGCAGTTAGCTTGGGCGAGTAGCTATAGATAAACTTTTTCGCCTGTCTCTGGCCTGGAGTTTTGACCCACCATTCCCTTGATCGGTCCTGCATCCATAACTTAATGGATGCACTCCTGAGGCATCTTGAGACACCACAGAACGGCTCCGGCCCGATAAGTGCTCTCATTGAACCCTCCCGGGCCAGGCGGTCCGCCGCCTCATTGCCTCTGTGACCCGAGTGCCCAGGTACCCAAACCAGGAAGACCTTATTATGGCTACTAATTTCCTTGAGTGCACCTAGGCAGTCCCACACCAGCCTTGAGCTGATCTCCCAAGAGTCAATTGCCCGCAGAGCAGCCTGGCTATCCGAATAAATGACGACTCTGGAGTTATACACTCCCCGTCTTCTTATTTCGGCGGCGCAGATAATAATCGCGACTAGCTCCGCCTGAAAGACCGTAGCTAGCCTTCCCAGGCTCACCGAGATATTACATCTCGCATGAGCCCCGTACACGCCGGCTCCCACTCCATCTTCCGTCTTGGACCCGTCCGTGTACCACATAGATTCGCCTGCAATTGGCGGCCCATTCTTCCATGCCCCTCTGTCTAATATCAGGACTTTGAAGGGTTTTTGGAAGTCATACCTAGGAGTCATTATGTCCGTAGGCAGGCCCAAGATTGGGTCCGCCTCCAGCTCCTCCCATAGGTCTTGGTACCTCCCAGTATGCCTGGGATAGATGGGCGCTTGTCCCTGTTGTAGTCGTGCCACAACTGCTCAATATCAGTAGTTATTATAGATTCTGTGGAACGGAAATGCTACTGAAATCTACGCTATCGAAAGCCCCTCTGTGTCTATATGGCTGTCTCAAAAAATAAATTAGTAATATTAAAAGTTCTTTATCAGAACTAAATGCCAAGGTTAGTAAAAAAAAATTATTTGCACAATTATAAAAAAAAAAAAAAAAAAAGCAGGCCGATGAAATGATTATACAGTGTAATAGTGTAATACAGTGTAATAGTGTAATACAGTGTAATACAGTGTAATGTTGTAAACCAGTTGGTTCACAACTTGCACCTCCCGCATTTTTCTTGTTTTAATTCTTATGTAAGTTCGCCTTAATTTTCCAGTACTTAATTCTACCTTCTTCACTAATTAGTTTCTACCACTTTCAACCGCAAATTAACTACTACATCAAAAATAAGAGATTTCTCTATTATCTGTTTATTTATTTTTTCCTCTAGATCTTTTGTTTACATAGAAATTTTACTGGAGAATACCCATTTTTAGCTTTACTTTACTGAAATAAATTATTACACTATTATGGTGAGTAAAAAAAAAGAAAAGTAATTAATCTTTTCTTTTGAAAAAAAAAAATGAATGAATATTTATCTCAAATTATACATGAAATTATTTAGTAGTAAGATGGTTTATAATGTGGGTGCGGTACGGGCCAAAGTAAAAATACTAATCTGGTATGTAACACTAATACGAATTTCTTTTTTCTACTGTTAATACAATTATATATAAAATACCAATTTTTTTTATTTAAACTTCAAATTTTACTCATTATCATAATATGTATCTGTAAAAAGTGGGAGGTAGTATAGAAATGATTAAATTGTGGTCTAGGGGAGGGATTAGGTAAGTGGTTAGCGCGTTGGACTCCCACGTGGGGGTTCCGGGTTCGAGTCCAGTGCTACCCTTAGATTTTTTTCTTCCTAGGAGGTCCCTACAGCTCACTGTCTGGTGATGGACAGACGGTGTCGTCTGTAATGAGAAGACACTGCGTGGAGGCTGGAGAAGACACTGAGAGGTCTCTAGGCGCTAATGACCATAGATGTTGAAGTGCGTTAAAATAAAAAATAAAAAAAATTGTAGTCTAAAAAAGTTAGCCAAAAAACATTAGTCCAATTTTATTAAACATTTGAAATTTAATGCCACAAAATCCATAGAACTATATAAAATAATTTGGGTGGGGGTGAGGGGAGGAAATGTTACAAATAAAAGTGATATGTTCATATCAGTGCAGTTTGTCCGCAAGGGGTATCGGTTGCATGCAGTTATTTGGAGAGTAGCGACCCCACGAGTTACCACAGCTCCAGTACTCCATGCACACTTCATGAGAACAGTACGCAATACACTTGAACTTTAAATACACTCTTTACTACTTTACAGACAAAGACAAAACACAGTACACAAACTTGGGTTTCCGTCCCTAGTTAATTCGGCGTAAGTCAAGGGAGAAGGAAGGGATTAGCTCAGTGGTAGCACGCTGGACTTCGAATCCCGAATTCGAATCCAGTTTGCTGCCCTTACATGTTCTCTTCCTAGGAGCCTCTTCCGACACACTGTACGGTGATGAGCAGTATTGTCTATAGCTACGGAACACTGCTTGGAGGCTTGCAGTGCACTGAGAAGGCTTCGAAGGCGCAATAGATCTTTCAGCTCGCAGTGCGATAATCCCTGACAACAGTCTGCATCAGTGCAGTTAGTATTCCACATTTAGATTAGATTAGATTAGATTGATAAAGGGGAGGCGGGTCTTGTTCCATTGCGACCTACACTAAAAGGTCTATTGTGGATCCCCTATGGTTACAGCACATCCTACAGCTTCGCCAGTGTAATCAGATTGAGCTAGCTGAAATCGGCTCCGTCATGAAACTTCTGGCTTCGGGATTGTTTGTTGCTGGTTGAAGAAACCTTGTCCTCATCAGATGTGTACTGGGTTTTTTTCCTCGTCCTTGCGGAATAGTTGGTGCATGTACCTATTCCCCGTTATGCGATTCCCTGCTAATAGACCCACTGTTAACCTTATATCCCTATGGTTCAGTAGGTCCCTAGTAAATTACAATGATTCGCTCTTAATAAAGAATTTAGCTTGCCTCTGTCCTTGTGTTCTCTCCCACCAATGCAGACGCTGTTCTTGTATCCAACCCGTGATAGAAGTTTGAATCAGACTTCTGGACAACCCGCAGAAGGGTTCGGGACCTATGAAGTTATCCTTCGCCCCCTCCCTCGGTGGGGTATCCGCCCTATCGTTGCCGGGCCTCCAGGCGAGTGTCAACTTACTCCAAACATACACCTCGGTTTATTCCAAGTTTAAAAGGAATCGTTACAGTTAAATTTCAAATTTTATTTGGATTGCTTCAATGTTATTTGTGCCTCTTCTGGGCTAGAATGTAATCACTTCCGTTATCTACCGCCTGGTGGAGCTCACTATTCAGAGATCCACCCAAGAAAGATGCCAGACAGAGGACCGCAGGGAAAACTGTGGGCTCCAGTTATTATCACAGATTTCGGGAACAGTTTTCGAGAAAATTAAAAAAAAAAACAAAACTCAGAAACCTATTCTGGAAAGTCGCATTTTCTATTAATCATTTTCCTTCAAATTTGGTATACTATCAATATATCTTTTAATGTATATTAATACGTATTATATACGTGACAGAACCATATATGTAGTGGTACTTTAGAAAGCTAAACGCTACTCGTTCCCCCATAACCCCACAAAAAATAAATTTTTCTAGGAAAATCTTTGAAATAAAAGTGATAGGCATTTGTGTATGTAGATAATACATATACTAAGGATAATTTTTGGAGCGGGTTTTGAGGAGAAATCGCGAAAAACTGGGGGAAAATAACAGTAAAATTTGATTTTTTTGGCGGGGGATTTCAAACCAAAGTAGTTCCTTTTATCACTTTGTTAATTGCATTTTTAACTGATAGGTTAATCTCTAATATGTACGACTTATTATTTGATCACGTATCGAGAAATAATATTCAATATAATTTGTAATAAAATTACGCTCAAATGCACAATTCTTTAATATAATCTGTTATATATTTAAAAAAAAAATCTATTTGTCCTTTTTATCATTATCAAGATAAAAGATATAATAAAAATTGCATTATCAAAAGTGGTAAGGATGTTTTGTGGATGAAATAAGTTTCTAGAGTCCATCCTGTTTTGGTGAGCGCCAACTAGAGGAGGAGGGAGGGGTTATTTTATGAGAGAAAATGGTTGTTGATTTGATTATATGAGCTAGAAGAGGTACTGGTACCTTATTGCCAAGGGCACTTCTAGGTCAACAGGGCTCCTATTTCCCCAACCCTCCACCAGCAAAACTTTATCGATTTGGATAACCAATACAACAATATTATTCTCGAATGTCTTTTTTTTAGTAAGAGAGAGAGATTGTTTTCTTAGAGACGTTCTATTGTTATTAGTATGTTCTTTGGATAAATAATGTCTACAGTAGGTTACATTCTAATTATCTGGCAATACTTATTTCGCAATATTGGTATTCATGATATTTGCTAGATTAGGAGATCAAGGGGGGAATTGATCCCCTAATTCTTTCTTTGTTCCTTCCAGTAAGATCCCAATTATTCCAAGTGGGAATTTTTTTTTCTTTTATTGAATAATAGTAATACTTCTCTGTTCCACAGCAAATAATTCAATTGTTCTTCTTCAATGTGGCTAAGGGAATGATTTAGGCAATCTTCAGCTAGCTAATAAGACTGGCTAGCTAAGTTTGTGATATTATTTTTGGTTATCAAAAATTTTCTGATATATTATAAATATAAACAATATATTCCAAGAAGGAATTGTTACTTCTCTACCTGGTTTATAAGCAAATATTAGGACAGTCCATTTTTTTTGAAAGAGAGCTTTTTATCAGGAGACATATTTTGTGGTCATCCTGATAAGAAATAAAAGAAACCTCTGTCGTGATACAATTATATATAGAAAATGAACTTTTTTTTACAAAAAAAAAAAAAAATAAAGTCAAATTTTACTCATTTATCCTAGCATAGAGTTTGTGGTAAGATTAGTATTTTTTACTTATGCCATTTTGTCTTTGGCTATTCAGCCATTTTACGTTGCGTGGCCCAGGACATGTCATCCTGAAGACGCAATTTAAATGATGTTAGTGATAATCGTGGCCTGTTAACAATCTGAGACAGGCCACGGACACTCTGCAGGGACGTGTCTATCGTCCATTCTGTGACGATAACTGGAGTTCACTGTTTTCCTTACGGTCTGCTGCCCGGTATCATCTGTCTTGGATGGATCTCTGAATAGTGAGTTCTATCAGTGATTACATTGTAGCCCAGAAGAGTGGACAAAGTTCTCTTTTTTTTTTCAGAAAAAATGTTCCAAATAAAAGTGATAACTTTTTAACTGGGCAGGTAGTGTTCCAAGAGTTTAAAGGAAATGATTATAGATATTTTTGTGAAAATTCAAAAAAAAAAAAAAAAAAAAAAACCTCAAAAACCTATCAGTAAAAAGGCACTTTGGGTGTTCCGATATCTTCAAATTTGGGAATTCTAGCAATGCTTCTAATATACATTAATATTATGCAGTGATAGAACCATATATTCTACTGAGATGGTAATTTATAGGAAAGCTTGAAAGCTTAACGCTACCGTTCCTCCAGACAAAACGTTCGCCAAAAACAAAAAAAACTTCCCTGGAAAATATTCGCAAATAAATGTGATAGGTTTTTATCTGGTTAGATAGTAAATGTTGTAGAGAATAATGTAGCCTTTCCCCGTTGATGGTCCAAAACCCTCTTAGTGCGCTGGTTCTTAGTACCTAAACGGAATACCAAGTTGAGGTTACTTCCCAAAATACCAAGATCTGCTTCTAATTATAACTTCTTAATTTCATTTTCTGTATAAAATAGGTAGATTGTTGTAGGCCCACAATGTTAGGGGATTATTGCACTGCAACCTGAAAGATCTATTGTGGCCCCCCTCCCCGGAGCCTTGCCCATTGCACAGCCGGCCTCCAAATAGTGTTTTCTAGCTACAGACAACACTGCCCATCACTGGACAGTGAGTTGTAGAGGCTCCTAGGAAAACAAAATCTAAGGGCAGCATGCTGGATTTGAACCCGGGACCTCCGCGTTGCTAGTCCATCGTGCTAC
Organism: Triatoma infestans; assembly: GCA_011037195.1. Lineage (NCBI taxonomy): Eukaryota > Metazoa > Arthropoda > Insecta > Hemiptera > Reduviidae > Triatoma > Triatoma infestans. Next base: position 248,905 of record JAAEAF010000482.1, read on the forward strand.
CACTGAGGTAATCCCTTCCTTCTCCCTTTGCTTACGCCAATTAACTAGGGACGGAGACCCTAGTTTGTGTACTATGTTTGTCCTTGTCTGTAAAGTGTAGAGTCTATGTAGTTTTAAGTGTATTGTGTACTGTTCTGACGAAGTGCATGGAGTACTGAGCTGTGGAAACCCTTGGGGTCGCTACTCCCTAAGTAACTGCATGTAATAGGTACTCTTTGCGGGCATGTATAATAGGTATGATAAGGAGAGAATTGGATTTAAGAGATGAATAAACTTGGAAATAATGCTGAACACTGTATAATGAAGAAGTAACACAAATTGCCAGGACTCTAGTTCCTAGTAACACTCTTGGTGCTCTAGTTCCTAGTAACTAAACGGAATACCAAGTTGAAGTTTCTTCCCAAGTTACCAAGATCTCCTTCTAATTATAACTTCTTAATTTCATTTTCTGTATAATAGTGGACTCGCCATCACCCAATAGTGGACGCGCCATTGCTGTAGGGGATTATTGCACTGCAACCTGAAAGATCTATTGTGCGCCCCCCTCGGAGCCTTGTCCATTGCACAGATGGCCTCTAAACAGTGTTCTCTAGCTACAGACAACACTGCCCATCACTGGACAGTGAGTTGTAGAGGCTCTAAGGAAAATCTAAGGGCAGCATGCTGGATTTGAACCCGGAACCTCCGCATTACTAGTCAAACGCGTTACCACTGAGCTAATCCCTTCCTTCTTCCCTTGCTTTCGCCATTTAACTAGAGACGAGGACCCTAGTTTGTGTACTGTGTTTGTCCCTGTCTGTAAAGTGTAAAGTCGCCGAGTAAAGTGGTAACCCTTGGGGTCGCTACTCTCCAAGTAACTGCATGTAACAGATACCCCTTGCGGGCATGGCATAATAGGTATGATAAGGAGAGAATTGGATTTAAGTGATGAATAAAACTTGGAAATAATGCTGAACACTGTATAATGAAGAAAGTAATACAAACTCCCAGGACTTTACACATAAATAGAAATACGAGATTTAGACTTGGATAAAGAGAAGGATAGTAGTTGGTTGCTGACGCGATGTAACTGCTGTATAAACTGTTTTAAAGATTGTTCCTGTAGGGCTACCGTAGCTGCATATATACAGAGTCTCCCGCTTTAGTCAGGCCTAAGTAGCGGGTGAGATTCTCAATGGTGTGTGTGTCCCTCTCATTCTGCTTTAGATCCCTCTCTTCGGATCCTATTACATCTGATAATCATTGTTTTTTTTTTTATGGAAACTTAGCTCTATGATTGATCACACATTTCTTGGACCTAGGGTCTAAATATTATTCTTTATATTGCTAATTTTTTTTTTTTTTTTTTTTACCTTCAAAGCCATGGTTCTATAGTTATTAGCAATATCATAGCAAATAGCAAAATATTTCGCATTAACAGTTTTACTAGTTGTTATGTTTATATTTTGGATAAAGTGGATTCTTTAGATTAATATAAAACACCGTTTCACGTTTATTGAAACTGTCGTTTTCAATTTAGTGTTGGTATTATGTGAGTTGAATCAGAAAATAATCTTTCCCCATCCTCCCACCCTCCACCCGCAAAAAATAAAAGAAGCGAAACAGAATGGCAAGATTTGGTGTTTGAAGCTGTTTCTCTCTGTATTTTCCCTCTATATTCCAGAATTGTAGTAGCATTAAATAAATTGAATCCAAACATAAGCTCAATACAAAACCACAAGCATCAGTTTGTGTCAGAAAATGAACTTGGAATCTCTTTTTTATTGTGCTTTCACAAAACTTTTATAGTTATTTTAATAATCCAAGACCTTCCAATAAAAGTGAAAGTATATAGTAATAATTCAATGAATTATTTTTCCAAAACAAAAATATATATTAGAAAACCATGACACAAAAATCTGCAGAATTTGTTTTTTTTCTTTTTTGTAATACTGGAGAGAGGGTAAGAAAGGATGACTAATTTTCAAGGCTGAAGAGTTTCTTTTTTGTTTTCCTTCAAGTTTTCTACAACTAATGTTTATCACTTCATTGTTTCTTGTTTGAACAGACGGGATAGTTTAATTACTTGAATGAGTTTTTTAACTTGTAGACAGGATCCTTATTTTCCAAGGAAAAGAATTGGGTCATCATTATATAGAAATTTGGATAAGGTAAAAATTTTACTAGTTAATGTAAATTATTCCTTTAATTGGCTAAGCTAAAAATAATAATTATCTTGTAGAATTTAATATCTGATTTTTGGAAAATTATTGTTATTGATTTTCGTTTTAACGAAATAAATATTATGCTTTCTGTTGTAGAAATTTAAAATAAAATTAGTAAAAAGACGTGTCCATTGCTGCTCATTATTGGGGATTATTAAAAACATTATTGCCCCCCAATAATAATAAAAGTTTGTCTTCTCCATTGACTTCTTTCAATAAATAATAAAATACTGTATAAGTCATATTTTGTTTATTATTTACGATCTAAGGTCATTATTAAAAACAATTTTAATTGTGAGCAGTCCCAGTATTTTCATTAATTATAATTATATAATTAGGTCAATTTTAAATTCAGTCACTGATATTTCACTTTATTTCCATTAATGTTATTTTTGTAACAATTTATTTGTATACATTCAATCAAGAAAAGTCGAAGGTAAACTGTATTTTATTATACGCTGGCTTCTTCACACAAAAAAGAAAAGCATACTGAAGTGGCGAGCCAGTAAAAATATCTCGAGGTTATCCTGACCCCTTCGTTTATCTACAAAAGAGTTTGGTTGCTTTAAATTAGCTTTGATCAAATTGTGAAGAGGTTTTATTATATATGGCCTTAGTTCCACTTTCTGTTATGTACATTTACTTTATTTCTGTTACGCGTTCAGTGTTATGTTATACTTGTCAGGTGTGGGGGTTTCAACTTTTTCGCAATTAGTGAAATGGTTCAAAGATTTTTTTATTAAAACATTATTTGCCCTACCTACTTCTACACCAAATTATATCTCATATTGCGAGACTTACGTAAGTTTACTTTTCTCCTATACTTTGAAGCTACATTTCAATTATATAACTAAGGTACTAAATTTTTTAGATGCCCATCTCTTTCTAAAAACTTCAACTCTTGAAATAATTGATAATAATACATCTTGGTTTTCTAAATGGAATTCCTTAACTCAAAGTTATAATTTACGAAAATGTATGATGGATCCGTAGTGGGATAACATCTGGTATTTTATCCGTCATAGCATGCATATTTATATTGTTCCTGACCGGTTTCAGATTTTCATCCATCGTCAAAACAAATTCACCAAGTTCGTATAGTGAATTCACTTCAACTTAATGTTTCTGTTACATTCACACTTGTTGTTTGTATATATGTGGGGAGCTTATAACGTTTTGTTTCACTGTTTGTGTTTATTGGAAATAGTGTATAATAATATAAAGTCGAATTATTATAAATTATGATTAGACATTAGAAAATAGCGTATAATAAATGCATGTTTTGAAGAATACTTTATATTTAAATTTTAATATGTTGTTAAGTATGCTCAGTGTTTTATCAAGTATTTTTATTAGGGCGGGGGCGATAAGTTATTTCAGGAGTAAACTGTACTAATAAGAATAGGTAAAATTTGAAGGAAGGCAATGCAAATTTTATGAACAATTAAAAGCTTGTACAAGTAATAAATAAATGTGAAATATAAGCGGGGTCAATACAGGGTAAATTATTCTGACGATGGATGAAAATCCGAAACCGGTCAGGAATAATATAAATATGCATGCTACGATGGATAAAATACTAGATTATAATTGTACATTTGAATTTTCACTCGAAAATAAGGAACTTTTGCGAGCTCAGATGGAAAGTCTTCTTTCTATTATAAATTCTAGCCATCTGGATAAGGGTGAGAGGCACACCCAATCTTCAACATGGTTTTTATTGAACAAAGATTTAGATTACACTCTTCATGAGCTGCTGTATTTAAATTATTGTCCAAACCTAGAGAAAGAGAGAGATGTGGAACTCTGCTCTCTATGTAACTCTCGGTTCAAGGAGGAAGATCTTTCATTTTGTTGAGGAGTGTAACATCCTTTTAGTACTCAAACACCTTTAATTTTTGGCTTGTAAGAAGTTGTCAAAAATTGGGTGGATTTTTCGCTTAAATTCTCATCTTTTTTCTCAATCATTTCTCCATTTTGCACCATACGTTTGGATGTTATCAACAAGTGTAATATTTCAATTTTCTACTTTTTTTCTAATTTTCCTATGATTACTTATTTTTAGTTATTTATTTTTCTATTATTTGTTTTTCTTTTTCCTTTTTTTATTCTCTTTACTGTTCACAATAAATTATTAAATCAACTTCCGGCAGATGAATAACTTATTCATGATGCATATACTTGTTTTTCCTTTCTTTTGTGTATATGACAAATTATCTATCTTCTTTTCTTTTTTTGTTAGAAATAAAGATATTTTTTTAATTTAAGGCGCGTCAACATCTATGGTCATCGGCGCCCGGAGCCTTCTCAGTGCACTGCCAGCTCTCCATACAGACAACACTGTTCATCACCGGACAGTGAGCTGTAGAGGCTCCTAGAAAGAAAAAAAATCTAAGGGCACAGCTGGACTCGAACCCTGGTCCTCCGCATGGGAGTCCAATACGCTACCCACTTAGCTATTCCCTTCCCTAATAAAATAATGTATATTATTATTATTACTATTATTATTCTCATGAATTCTAGACAACACATCTTAATTTACTTGAGCAGAAATAAGTTGTTTTTTTTTCTTCAATTTTGTAGCCAATAATTACACAATTTCATATTTACAACTCGTTTGCGATGAATGTTTTGTAAAAAATTATTTGTTAACATTGTTAAATGAAGAAAAAAGTAATTTTGAGATATTTTATAATGTTATTATAAATGTTATTTTATATTGGTTTATTTTATAATGTATAAGTATTTTCGGCTTATAACTCTCTAAGGAGGCTTTTCAGTTGTGTTCATTTTTCTCTAAGCCCATGGAATACTTCCCTGAGGTAGTCTACTTGTTTTCATATACATATCCGATTTAATAATATTACTCTAACACCACTTAGCTGTTCCTTAGTTTAATTTATACTGACAGTTTCAAAATCTAAAATGGAATATCAAGTTTCAGCTTTCAACAATTTATTTTATTCACACAGACACACACACACACAAAATATCTAAAAAGAATTATTGAAAAACTTCAAAGATACACCTACATAATAATAAAATACGTAGTAATAATTGTTCTCACCCATGCCACCCTAATCACCGGTTTTATGGCAATGTATTACAATTCAAGGAGTTTTAATTTTATCGCCAAAAAAATTCTGTTTCCAAATATTTTTATAGAAGATTTGTTTTTTTAAGTTACATTATATCATTAATTTTAATTTGGTTTTTTTTTTTTTTTTTAACTTTATAATGAGGATATGGTGTTCGGAGGATTGAATAAAGAGTGACATGCAATTGAAATTGCTACTCACAGTATATATTAGGTCGTTTTACTTAGTAGGAGAGTATAAAGTAAAGAGTAGAGATAGAGTGAGAGGGTGGCGTCCGTAACGTAGGTCGTAGGTTACAATACTATGCTGATTACTGAGAGGCTCTTGATTCTTCACTTGTTGACGACTAGGTTTAAGAATGTAAAAATAGACTACTTTTTTTTTCTGGTTTAATACTAGTCCAAGACTTACTATAGTCTGGAAGACTGGACTTTATACAAGCAATTTTTTTTTTTTTTGGCGCATCAACTGCCATGGTCATTAGCGCTTTCACAAACTGCTTTGGCATTCAACCACAGTGATCGGCCAGCTTTATCGATTGCCAGTCACGACACTCAATCATTATTTGCAATAACTCTATCATAAGAGAATCTCACAAATAAATACACTCATTCTAATCAATACATTCATCCCAAAAAATAAACGTCATTTACACTTATACAAACCTACAACTTTTAGGGCGGAACTCTATAAATATATACAACATCAAAATCTATGGGCGATTAGACAGGGCTTTATCTGGTAGCCAAGTCTAGTATCCGGATTAAAGCCAGTAAAAATTTCGGGGTCCCCTCGCAAATTATCTCCTAACATGTTTTAATTTCTACTAACCAACAATTTTAATAGACCAATTTCATTACAACTAAACATTAACAAATTTTATTATTGTTAATAAACAAAAATTAAAATATAAAAAAAAAAAAAAAAAATTCATTTATGCGGGAAGGGATTAGCTAAGTGGTTAGCGTACTGATGAACAGTGTTGTCTGTAGCGAGAGAACACTGTCCGGAGGCCGGCAAAGCACTGAGAAGGTTCCGGGCGCCAATGGCCATAGATGTTGACGCGCCTTAAATTAAAAAAAAAAAAAAAAAAAAAAAAAAAAAATCATAAACCAATAATAACTTTAAATTTCTCCAATTTGTTGGATTATTAGTATTTTGATATTTGGAAATATTTTGAAAATTATAATTCTCTTTCAACGATCAAATTAATATTATTATTATTATTATTCTCGTGTGTCCGTTAAGATCAGATTTGTACGACTTTATTATTGGATTGAATACAAATTTGTTAAACATTTTTAATTAACAGAGATTCATAAAATTCTGGAATTTTGCCAAATTCTTGCCAACTTGAGCTACAGTAAGACCTCCTGAATTTCTAACGATTTTTTTTTTTCCGAAGTTGCGGGACCCTCGAAAAAGGTGTGGCATCCTTTAGTGCCACCGGTGTCGTCTACTTTGCCTATTTTGTAATGTAGCACGTAGTACAAGTCGAGGCGTTGTAGTCCGCACAGGACGCATCAGATGCCCAGTACATAGTAACAGGTGCTGCTGTTAAGCATTAGAAATACGAAGTCCTGATGTCGATGGCGCTCTTGTGTGGTAGGGATGAGAAGTATAATCACATTTCATTGCATTTATTTCAAATATCTCAAAACAATATGATCTCAAGTTTGAGATTCCTGCGTTTTATTTTTTGTCACACAAGTACATATGCAGGCACATGCACATCATATATATACATACTCACAAATTAATATTTTTTCGTATTTAAAAGTCTTAAAACTTGGATTTCCAGTGAAAAATCAATTTTCGCATAGCATTAGGTGAATAATAAAACAAAATTAAAATAAATAAAAAATATAATAAAATAAAATTGAGATAAGAACATAAACTAAATAAGTAACTAAAAAAAATTACATTGGCTCGCCATAATTTGGGGAAAATAAGATAAATAGAGTTCAAAATGAATTTCACGGACAAGGTAAAGTACTAAACGAATTTTATTTTGTGGCTTTCTGGATTTTACTTTGTTGGTGACCCCTAAATTCATGCATTCACGCTAACTCCCTGATTTAAGCATAAAGCAGATATGTAATGTATTAAAAAAAAAAAAAAATTACAGCTGTTCATATAGAAAGCTATTTTGGTTTCGGTAATCATTAAATTAACAAATAAATTAAATTAAATAATATGATAATATGATGTGTATATTTATTTTAAAAATCATTGCTTTTATATTCCTAGGATTAAAGGACTAAAAGTCCACATACTTTGCCAATGATACCAGAGAGCACTTAGATAAATAAAGTAGACACCGAACAGCACATTTACCCCTTGTCGTCCATAAAAACACCATGATATAGTGACATACTGCAACTATATTGAATAGTATAGTCTAACCATTGACATTCCACTAACCAATCCATTAGTTAATGGAATTTGATATCCAAATTTATTTCAGTATCTTTGTTAGTTTTCATGGGTATGTACTAATGGGTTGTACTACTTTTTTTTAATAATTTTTATTCATAGATTTGTACAATAAAGAAAAGTATATTGAAATATAAATGAATATTGAGTGAAAAATATACTCGTAATCCAATAATTGGTGAGCAAATGGGGAATTGAAAAAAAAATTATATAAAAAAAAAACAGGAATAGATATTTTAAATTTATAAATCGGGAGCAAAAAGTAATTGTTTCTTTTTTAGCCACTGCACAAGAAGCAACTAGACCAAGATCAAAAGGGAACAATATAATATATTTATTATCATTCTCAAGAAGCCAAAGGAAAGGGGCTTACCTTAAGCGCAGAATCCATGGTTTCCAGCCATTGTTGGAAGATCCATGTGTCTCTTTAGCCCATATAGGGGAAAAGAGGAGAGGAAAGTTAGGCCACTGCACAAGGCGCAACTAGACAAAGATCAAAAAGGAACAATTTAATACATTTATTATCATTCTCAAAAAGCCAAAGGAAAGGGGCTTACCTTAAGCGCAGAATCCGTGGTTGCCGTTGTTGGAATATCCATGTGTCTCTTTAGCCCATATCAGGGAAAAGAGGAGTGGAAAGATAGGAATAAGGAGATAATTCTTATGTGCCTCCATCTTTTGGGTCTTCACTAATACACTGCCACTTGGCAAAGAAACTGCACGGCAGGAAATTCAACTAAAAGTAACAAACATTTGCTTTCACAATGAGCTAGAGCAGGCCGGGAGAACCGTTAGAACTCAGTCGACAAAAGGACTAGTTTAATGATGACACTACCCAGGAAAACCAGAAGTGACAAACTTAGGTTTTCACAATTAAGGACAACTGAATTGGCATGAACTGTATAGACAGATTTACTATTACAGTGCTGCAATACTCTTACCAGTATTAAATTGTGACTATGGGAGAGGATGGTAAGGCATAAGGTTACCCCCCTCTCTATTAGATTTAGGCACAGCCTAATAAATTAGTATTTTTTTTCATTTAGGCTGTTTTAATTTATAATGCCCCCTCCGAAATGAAATTATTGTGCAATGTTGGCGGCCAATTCAAATTTATATTAAATACCAAACAAGATTATTGTTATAATTTTTTATTACTTTCTCTTATTATGAGTATTGATTTTTAGAAATACCTATGTTGAGGTCAATGAAGTTCGAAAAAGAAATTTTTAATTTTTAAAAATGTGTGGATATAACTCAAAAATGAAAAATCATAGAATGCTTAAACATGATACTCATTTTAGGCCCTCACTTTTGACGATAAAGGAAATGCCATTTTCACGAAAACGGCTCGGTCGAATTTCAAAACTTCTTACATTATTTGCAAACTTAATTTGCCTATTACTTTGATTTTTGAATGTTTTTTTTTGGGGGGGGGGCTGTAATCTTATAAATACCTTGTTCTGAAATGCCACTTTTGGCATAGTAGAAATTCCAAGTATGGTGTACTGCTCTCTGTTATATTATTAAGATATGTTAAAAAACATCGCAAAGTATCAAATTTTGAATTTTTTGCCATTTTCTCAAAATAAGTTCTAACGATTTTTTTTTTTTTAAACCTGGAATACTAACAGTACAACGAATTTGATTTGAAACCTTTTCTTGACAAAATTGATTTTGCTGGGTGCTTTGGCGGGAGACTATGATGTTAGATTTGAAATGCTATTTGGGGCTGGATCATTGTTATCAGCGTTGTCTTCTGCAATGCAGTTTAAATCAGTTCATGTATTACCTGCTACAGGTGCTAACCATCATGCATCTCCACACCACTATATTTATGTGCACAAATAGTAGAATGAGCAGAATTTTCTAGAAAATTGCAAATCAAAAGAAAATATATCAATTTCATAGTTGCATTCACTGCAATGAAGATAAGTCGTGAGCAATTTGATTGTTCAACCATTGTCAAGAATTTGGTTTAGATAAGACTTTAACTTGACTTTTAGTGTCAACATTTCTATAGGCGTGTCAAAGTTAAAAATCTGGCAATGGATATACATACGATATTGGACGGAAATAAGAAAATGAAGCACGCTGGTAACGGATATCTTAGAATATTGGAATCGGGATCCTTGCTATACCCAACTGGAATTTCAGACTTTCTTTTGGACTTACTGAAATAATTCTTTTTTTTTTGGATTATACCATATGGGTAAAAAAATCTTAATAAAAGAGAGATTAAAGAAAAAATAGAAATTGTCTATCTATTATGGTTGTCTGGACATAAACCAGACACTCTATGTGAAAATAGACGCAGATGTAACACTGGACGGGATGCGACGAGTGTATGGCAGAATTAGAGTTGCAATGAAATTGTAAGCAATGGAGGTGAAGAAACTTACCTTGTAGCGAGCGTGATAGTACCCTCGGTGGAGGCTGATAATGGTTCTAGTTGAAGAGGAGCGAGGATGTCGAGAAGGAGAGATAGTGGTGAGAGGAGGAGAAATGTATGGAAGTAGCGAATTAGAAATGGAGATTTGGCTATGTGGCGTGTGTTTATGTGGATATAAGGAAAGAGGTGTGATAAAGCTTATGTAGCTTATAAAGCTTATGAGAAGCTGAATGGAAAGAAGCGAATAATGCTTTGTATGAGGCTGATTACTTTCTATCAGTTAACGTTCTGAACGGAAGGTTAATGTGTGACGAGCACAAGTAATAAACACTTGATTGGTGAGCACTGACGAAAAAACTTTGTGCACTGGAGAGGCGCCAGAACTTAACTTTGAGAAGTTCTCTGGTCAGAATTTAGTTAGCAAGTGAAGAAATTTTATAAAGGGATAGAAGATATCTAGAGGGTGTGGGAAAGCAAGAAGGGGTAAAACCCCGCGACATAAAAGGCGCCGACGATCCCACCAGTAAAAGAGAAAGAATGGGAAAGTACGGGGAAGTGTGAGAACAAGGCTAGCGATGAAATGAAAAAAGGAAATAATATTTTGGAGTTTTCACGGGATTTAAAAAACAATACAGAGTTATAAAAATAGAAATATAAAGAAAGAAACAGGAAGAGAATTTAATCCTCAAAGGTGCCACGACCGAACAATGGTAATTTGTAAACTTTTCATCTAAAATTGGCATTTAATGAAAACATGATCATAGTTTAATATTGAAGTTGGGGGAAGTGATGTTCGGGCATCACTACATGGATCTGTAGTGGCGCAATAAGGTTTCCCAAATTTCCATAATTTTTTTACCGCCTTTGCTGGCCATTGTGAAAACTTAGCACTCAGCGAAGAAACTAGGAAATAAAATATTTCATTCTCTCTTCCCTTTTTTTTTATATTTTTTTTGTACCTTAGGTAAATTGGATGGGTGACCCCTTTTAAAGTGGCCATTGTAAGGGTCTTGGAAACCCTTCAAGAAAATTTTAATAAGGAACCCACCTATAAGGTCTCTTCTTTCCAGACTTTTGCCTTGTTGGAAGTTATTGTCCTTAGACTATCCATAAGAGGTCACACAATCTTCCTAGTTTTTGTTTATTTCTTAGTTTTATTATTATTAGACTTTCTCGAATAAAGATCCTTTTGAAATTGGAATAAAGATTAAATTTCTTATAATTTCATTACTTTTTATTTTCTCTTACTCCTAGTAAGTGGAAGTATGGCAAAGTGTCAAATTTTCTGATATTGGTTTATATACACGTCTTGAGGTGCCCTAGTCAGAAAAAGTGGTTTTTAGAGATTAGTCCATGTATGTGTGTGTGGGGTGAGGGTCTTTAGAATATGACGTATTTATCCGTATATACGGGGTGCCCCAAGGTATATGGATAACGACTTTTTCTCTGAAACTAAGATAGCTAGAAAAAAACTAGAAAATACGTGTCCCCGTAGTTTTTTGTTAGAAAACCAAATTTAATTTACAAATTTGTTTTGATGCTTCTGTAATGTGATGGTGTGATGATGTGTATTCGTAGTAAGTAGCACGAGCGGTTTCGTATTAGGGCTTGTAAGTATGTAAGTTCAAGAGAGAGAATGAAGTATTAAGAAATAAGCAAGAAATCACACTGTTTTATAAATACATATATTATTCTTTAAGCAAGTTTAAGTACATTACAGTATCACAATTATAAATCAGAAGTATATCTAAAATAAAGGCAAATATCTATCATTGCCACTGAGCGATTCCTGAAGTGTACTGTTCTGGCTTTGGAAGCAGAATGCTGACTTAGTTGTTTTAAGGCTGAGTGTAGACTGTGTACTCTTTACTCTTTGAAAGCTAATGGCAGACTCTCTTCTTTGGAATTGCTCTCTCTCTCTACCGGGGAATTTTCTTGTACAAAAGTATTTCCCCTAACGGGAATTTGTGCCTTTGTTTTTCTATTTGCTATATTTCTATATGATCCTAATTTACAGTACCTGATACCAAAATACACTCTTTTTGAAGTTAAATTCACAGCACTAAGATAATTATAAAATATTAACAAAAATACAATTTTGGATACTATAAAATATTCTAAACTCTTAACTATTATTTTTCGATTTCGTCCTTCCACTACACTTCCAGAAGCGAGATACAGGCACCAACTTCATTTTTCAAATGGGGAGGTGTGGTTTTTATTTAAGAAATAGATTCCTCTATTTTTTGTAAGAAAAATTTACTTGAACGTTTTTTTTTTCTTTGAGCGATATTTTACAAGTTATGAATGAAACATGATTCCCATAAGAAATTTCAAAATGATATTACAACGTTTTTTGATTGAATAAGAAGAAAAGTACTATTTTATTATAAATTTTACTCCTCATTAATTACAGATCTTGCTCGAACTGGCCTCCACCATTAGAGATGTATTTCTTTGGTCGTAAGGTACAATTGGCAGGAAAAAGCATGTGTATGCATCTCTAATGGTGGGGGGCCAGTTCGAGCAAGATCTGTAATTAATGAGGAGTAAAATTTATAATAAAATAGTACTTTTCTTCTTATTCAATCAAAAAAACCGTTATAATATCATTTTGAAATTTCTTATAAGAATCATGTTTTCATTCATAACTTGCAAAAATATCGCTTACAGAAAAAACTGTTCAAGTAAATTTTTCTTACAAAAAATAGAGGAATCTATTTCTTAAATAAAAACCACACCTCCCCATTTGAAAAAAATGAAGTTAGTGCATGTATCTCGCATTTCTGGAAGCACCAAAACAAATTTGCAAATTAAATTTGGATTTCTAACAAAAAACTACGGGGACATGTATTTTTTTTAGTTTTTTTCTAGCTATCTTAGTTTCCGTGAAAAAGTCAGTATCCATATATACCTTGGGACACCGTGTATAGTAAATAACAAAAAATTATTTTCCAATAATGAAGGTAATTTGGCAATTTTTTTCAAAAACCGTTTCGATAATATTTCGTAAATGAAGTATACTTAACTGAATTAACAATTTTTTTGGAAAGGGGGAATTTGATTTTAAAGTTGGACTTTCTTTTCTACTGCTGGAAGAAGAAATATTTACTTAATATTCCGCAGGTCATAGAATCACAATAGCACTTTACAGTAAACATAATTACATCTCCCCCCTCCCTAAACCCCCCCAGAAGTAATTTTTTTTTTTAGAAAAATATTTCAAATTAAACTGACATACCTTCATGACTGTATAGCTACAAAAGGTTGTTTTGTTTAATGAAAATCTGGTTGAGCCATTTTCGAGAAAATTTGCGAAAAAAATGAAAGAAAAATCTGTTAGTAAATTTTTGGACTTTTAATTGGCCCAAAACCTTTTTTATTAGATGCCGGCGAAGTGATGCCTGAACGCGGACTATTAATTATAGATTTCTGCAAATTTTTGAGGTATTCACACTCACTCGCAGAGATTATATAATACGAATACCGCTTAGAGAAATTCTAGACAGAAGCTCCTCCAAAAAGGAAGTGTACACAAATTGAATAGACAATAATCACTTTGTTTTGTTAGCATTATCTCTCTCTCTCTCTCTCTCTCTCTCTCTCTCTCTCTCTCTCTCTCTCTGTCAATATTATTTCCTTAGTCCACAAACCATCATACTTCAATGCAAAATGAATGCAAATTGAGTCATTTCCTAGAGATGCAGATGAACTTCTCTATCTATAGACAGACTCTAACATCATGATTCTGGACTTATGTAGAGAGAGAGAGTGAAGTCATTGTTTAGACAATAATTCGTATTTTGACTCATTTCCATACCAATATTTAAGGTACCCGCGCTGAGTGCAATGTCCCTTATACATTGCTTTTAGGAAACGTTTCTATTATTAATTGAGATTTTGAAGTTGTAATGATTTTCTAATGATTGGCTTCTCTCCAAATAATAATATAAACCTAATTCAATATTTTACTAACTTAGATTATATAAATACAATATGCGGTTGTAGGTTCTTAAAAGTTTCTAAAGTTTGTTAACAATCTTTTCAGATTTATTATTCCATTGAAGTATAAATTGACCAATATGATATTTAATCAATTTTTGTATTTTTTGTAAAAAATAATGATATTTTTAAATTTCACAATAATATAATTAATAATATTTACTTAAACTGCCTAATGACTAGTTAATAGAGCGAAAGAGAGAGACAGACAGAGTGGTAGCTCGTATGTGTATCACTAATGATTACTCCTGATTTACTCATGATTGATATGATGTAGCGTTGTCTTTTATACGAATTTTCTTGACCCACCTACAATTCGTAGTCCCTCCTAGTTTCTTGTTGAGCCAGTTAGATTTCTTCCTAATTTTCTTTATTGATACCTAAGGTCATCTCTTTTGAGGTCTTTTACTTACGCAAGCGTTATGTGAAGTAATTGCCTCCTATGTAAGATTTTTTTATGTTTTTTACAATTATAACTTTCAGAGACATTTTCCGTTGTAGCCTGCTTCATTTTGTGGTCATCAACCGGTTTCGAGCGTTTGCCCATCTTCAGGATACGTTTTTCAGACAGTGTGACAACACAGACTTGCACAGAACAAATTTAGTTTACACACTCAGAGTGTGTTTACAGAATGTGTAAACTAAATTCCATGTCCACAATGTCGATGACCACAAAATGAAGCAGGCTACCATGGAAAAATTGCCTCTGATGCTTTCCAGCTCTAGGGAAACCAACCACCACAACAATTATTACTTTTATATATTTCTATATTTGTTAAAATTTGTTAATAGGAAATTATATCTTATTTTGATTTTTTTCTCCTTTTCACTTAATTTAGATTGAACACAGACTCCCGCGAGAAGATACCTCTGAAGGTGTCCCCCAGTCTTAAAGGTATCGAATATTTTTTTTTTTTTAATTATGTCACTGAAGGCAATTCTGCCATCTTTTTCCTTAAAACAACTCAATAAATATTTTTTCTATAAATATAGTTTGAGAGTCGTATATTATTAATGCTTTCCTAACACATCTGCTAACTAACAAAGGTGAAAAGGGGACAAGTTTACTACATAGTGCATTAAAGTTGCCCAATGTGTAGTCTGCAATAGGGGCAATTCCTACTTTTTAAGGAAGGGGCAGATTTAGTGGGTCAACCCCTTCTATAATATATCTTTACTCAGTCTTCTACTCTTAATCTTAAAAAGAGGAATATATGCTTTAGATACCAGTGAAGGATTAGGATTTGGTTCTTTTCCGTAAATCATATACAATGGCAGGTAGCAATTCAAGTTTTATTACTTTTTCTTGATAACCCAAGAAATCCTATTTCCCGCAGCAGGTTTGCACCAATGTTAGACATTTTGCTGGAATAATTAGCTAAAAAATGTTTTTAAATCACAGAAGATGACTATTTTTGCCTTTACTGTATTCTTCTACTTTGTGCAGTAGCTACTTCACCGACATCGTTATGTAGCCATGTGGCGATTTTAGAAAGGGCGGCTGTTTTTTTTTAATACTAACATCTAATAGAGTTAAAAAACTAATATGTTAGAAAGAGAGAAATTCCGACAGTGTGACAACTTTCAGAGACATTTAGTGCATTGAAAGTCCTCATTTCCATACCAATGTTGCAGTAGTGCTTGTCGTGTCATAGCTCTACTCTAGAGTATACCCGGAAGTTGGGTATCGCATATGTGCGATATGTTTCAATGAGAGAAGTTTTTTTTTATGAGTTTTGAGTCGCATTTATATTTTCTTTATCTTTTACAGGATTTGTGAAATGATGTGTAGAGTATGTAAGTTTGCGGTTCTTTACTCTACACGACTGACAAAAATCGCCACTAACATAATCCTATGTTTTGAAGAAACATTGAAGTGAAATAATTTGTTAAGTGTAGCGCGTTAAATTGGAATGAGATGGAGACCTGCGTGTTCGAATCCTGGAAGCGTGGCACTTTTATTTTCTCGCCTTTGTACGGCAATATTTTATTTAACGAAGAAGCGGAGGCCGGCAATGCACTGAGAAGTCTCTTGCATTTATATATCTATATAGACATGCTTTATATATTTATATATCTATCTATGTAGCCCCAGGGTTGTGAAAGGAATAATTTTATATCTTAGAATATTAGAATTAAAATTCCATTTATAGTTAAGACTGATGTAAAAGAATTTTATAGTAGCCGTTCCGTTCTGTTTACTGAGATCTTGTTTAAATCTTGAGTCTGTAATTTAATTATTTACAAAAGCAATTAGTCTGTTTGTGTTTTAGATAAAGAGTAAGAACATATTACTGATAATCCGTATTAGGATTATTTATTTATTTTCAATTTATTATTTTGTTGTGTACTTTCTATGGTTGTTTAAAATTTAATTACAGTAACCATCCATGTAACAATACAGTAACAGTTCTAAAGGAAATTTTGAAATAATTGAGTAAGTAAATTAATTGTAAGCAAATAAAGTATTAAAATTTTAGGTTCCATTATTTAAATTCACTCTATGTAACGGCAAGAGAGAGAACCCAAGCCCGACCGAGACTCTCTCTGGTACTCTCTGACTTAAGCAGGCTAGAGTGGGGAGAACCTGTATATAAGCCA
Source organism: Triatoma infestans (assembly GCA_011037195.1). Classification (NCBI taxonomy): domain Eukaryota; kingdom Metazoa; phylum Arthropoda; class Insecta; order Hemiptera; family Reduviidae; genus Triatoma; species Triatoma infestans. Next base: position 265,638 of record JAAEAF010000482.1, read on the forward strand.
GTGAGAGATCTAGACATCTATCTATCTATCAGATTCAACCATATACATCACATCGTGTCATAACTCTACTCTAACCCTTTATTCTATAAAATCATTACAAGTCCAGTGCAGTTTGTGTAAACTTATAGCTATATTATAACAGTGTCTTCATATCTCGTCTAATTTCTCTCCTCATCAACTCCATTATACTCTAAAAGATTGCTCTCTCCAATAGTGCTATTGGATTTCGGATTCTGGTCTCCTCGATACTATTCGTTTTTCCGTATTATTATGAACATCCTCCGTCCGAATCCGGATTCCGAAATTCGGTTGGGTATCTAAGAAAGTAATAGTTTAGAGCTCGAAGAATTGTGTTCTCTAAGCTTTTAGCCTCTAAGCTATCCATCTTGGCCTTGTAAATTCAGCGGAGAATTTAGCTCAAAACCCAGAAATGCATTTTTTTGCCCGCCTTGTTTAGGACCATATGCCTGAAAGGCGGATGTGTATCTTATTTATCTGCAGCTTGGTTCCTCGTGTTACAAGACATTTTCTCATGCGATTACTCAACCATAATAGTCACTATCTTTTAGCTGCTGTTAAAAATTTCTTTTAGTGTATATGAGACAAATCGCCATCCGGAACTAGTGAGCAAAGTAAACAAACTCTCTTACACCTTCGATAAGATAATACTTTGATCAGTAATCATGTTCTCTTATTTTCATTATCTGCTTAAAATTTAAACTGATTCAAAAAATGATAGATTCATCTTCAGTGATTCATGTGTGATATGTGACTTCCACGAATGTCAATGATGAAATTGTTTTTGTAATATTGTAAATATAGTTAATTAAATTTCCTGAATTCAGTGATTTTTATTTTATTTTTGAAAGTTTATTTTGTGAGAAATATTGCTACAAAACGACAAATCAAATTAATATGTTCATTAACAACAAATAAAAAGTCCGTATTGTTATGCAATATACAACATTAACTTTTAATGGAAAAAAAATTCTGATTCCAAGAGAAAATTGATGATTACGAAAAGATGGGGCAAAACTTCCCGAAATATCAGCTCATGTCGACCTTTTCTGGAGATGATACTAGTAAAGTTTGTCGCAACAGGTTGATCTCATGGCAAGAATGTGAATAATATCCACCCTGAACCACCATACATACGATCAACACCAGGTTCTGAAAATGTGGGCCTCGGTTAGGGCAACATGACTGGGTAATTTATCGACATAATCATATGTCCTTATTTATGAATAGAACGGCGTCATAACTGTTCCATTTTTCGCCACAAGTTACAGATCTGCTTTGTCTAAGGTTTATTTTCTTTACGTACATTTCAAAAAAACTACAGATTTCATAACGGCTACACTTCCGATTATCAGCCAGCTCATAGGTATTCCAACTGTCTGGCTCTTTCTTTGCCGGTGGCCTTGGATGCTTGAAAGCTGACATAGTACTAAAAGTGGCAATCAGATTCAAATTCTCTTACTGTGATGAGGATCTTGTAATGTATTGGGTTGATGTGTATTGGAGCGTTATTGAAAGGGCGTATTTATGTATATGTTTTAGAGAGAGAGAGAGAGAGAGAGAGAGCGAGAGAGAGAGCGAGAGAGAGAGAGAGAGAGCGAGAGAGAGAGAGCGAGAGAGAGGGAGAGAAAGGTTTAAGAATTATTGAAGAAGAATTACCACTGTTTAAGAATTACTGTCCTCACGCGTTGGTCTAGTGGCTAGCGAGAATTTAGGGTTCGATTCCCGTGAAGGCAAAGTCGGTGTTGACCTAGCATCGTGATAAAAAGTGGGAAGCTACAGTGAGTTGCGCCCTAGGTAGCGAAGGCCGGAACTAAACGGCGTGCTTACCACACGCTCCTCATTCAAATCGCCGTCTGGCAAGCCTTGGTCCTTCATGGGCTGTTGCGCCACAGGGTTTTTTTTGTGAATTACTTATTTAACAATTACCACTGTATAAAATAAATAAATTGACTATAATTAATTTAAATACTTTACAAATTAGCAATTATTTGTTAATTGTAACAAATATAATATGCTTGTAAATATACAAAACTCTTGCCACTTAAATATTCTTGTTGGTAGATTGATTTTTAAACACAAATGTTCAAACATTTATTACTGGCACTGAAGTTAAGACAGTGACTGCTCTGAGATGAATGATTCTCGTTGAACTTCTGAATACGACTGTTGGAACAATACTGCTTAGTTATAATATTGCTGAAAATACTGGTTGTTCCAGTGGGAGTTTTAGAAAGGTAATGTTTTGTCTTTCACTAATGGTGTCTTGATCCTTTGTCTTGTAATAACATTGACCTCAGTTCCTTCACTTTACCACTTAAAATCATAGTATTTCCATATTTCTAAAATAACACATTTTCTAATATTATTCTATATTTTCCATTTGCTTCTTCCATTAGAATCTGCTTAACCAGAGCTTTAAACTGATCTTTTAATTATCTTGGGGTTTCAGGTCTCCCGTCTAATTCATTTATTGAGATGATATCTTTGGAAGAAAATTCGATAGTTATACAATTATATTCTATATATGACTATTAATGTTTTCACAAATTTTTCATCGATTAGAATCAAAACTAATTTATGATGCATGTGTATTTTTCTAAATTAAAAAAAAAGAAGAGAAATTGATTTTTAACTTGCTTCAATTTATTGAAATGAATTTTTATGAAATATATAATATAGCTTCAACAATGTTCATGATAAAAGATATAAATAATAAACTGGTGCGGAAAACCCTTTTTCCTGTTCATCTACCACAAACTACATATATATACAACGTGTATTTTATATATAAAACAGGATGTGTCCATTGCAATGTTTCACATATGACATCATGAACGATAAGTAATGATGTAGGTTTTATATAGGTTATTCTCTATAATATCGGGTGTACATCTCTCTTCCTTTGACCTTGTTTTAATGTTCACAGTATTAATTGCATCATATGATAGTTTAATATTGAATATATTTTTTAGTTGTATTATTATTAGTATTTATTGTATGTTAGCTTAATTACTGAAATTGGGCAATATCTTTTAGATAAATTTATGTCATTACATAGTAAATTTATGCATACTTAAAATTACTTCAACCAAGTACTAGCCCTACAAATATTGTTACAATAAAAATAAACGATATACAAATCGACTGCTCTTCAAATACAGGATCAGCCTTAATCAATGATTGCGCAAGAGTTCCTCTTGTTTGGAGAATTAGAGAGTAAAATCGAAAGACAAAACAAGAGGTCTGACAAAATATTTATATTCCTTAATAACTTGCTATTATAATGGATGTGAGTAGGTGAGAAAATTGGAGAAAATGAATTTAGGAATGGTGAACATAAAATAAACTAGTAGATATGCTGAACACTGTATAATAAAGTAGAAAACACAAACTGCAAGGACACTGTTAATAAATATTAGAGAATGAGGTAGCGAGAGAATAATAAAGAGAGAGAGAGAGACAGACCGGCTGTGTTATTAGAATGTAAAATGATTGCTGACTGGATGTCGATAACTATTATGAAAACTGTTATAAACTATCTTGATCTGTTGTGCTGTCGTTCTATGTACATGAATCGAACTCTCTCTTCCTAGTCTGGCCTAAATGGGGAGTAACTGACTTTTAATTTATCAAATGTCTGCTTCTCAGCTCTTTGGTACCTATGAATCTTTAATGTTTCCAATTAATTGATCCCATTATACTATTTTTTGTTGCCGTTGACGGGTTTCAATTGTTTTTCTCATCTTCAGGATCTTATAGTAAACTTTGATTGAGTTTACTTATTGTTCATAATCTATATGGACGAAATCTGGAAAATATGTAAGCGAAGGACTCCTAGAACCTTGGTCACATACCGAAACATGACACCGGTACAAGCACAGGTTCTGATCTATGCTGACGATATAGTACTAATTGGAAGTACACAAGAGCAATTCCAGGCAGCAGTGACTGAATGGTGGGAAGAGATACAGACCGGCTGAGTAATTAGAATGTAAAATGATTGTTTGCTGACTGGATGTCGATAACTATTATGAAAACTGTTATAAATTGTCTTGATCTGTTGTGTTGTCGTTCTATGTACATGAATCGAACTCTCTCTTTCTAGTCTGGCCTAGATGGGGAGTAACTGACTTTTGATTTATTAAATGTCTGCTTCTCAGCTCTTCGGTACCTATGAATCTTTAATGATTCCTATTAATTGATCCCATTATACTATTTTTTTGTTGCTTTTGACGGGTTTCAATTGTTTTTCTCATCTTCAGGACTTATAATAAACTTTGATTGAGGCTAGTCCGATACTCTTACATATAACAAAATGTTTTGAAGATGATCGTATGCTCGAAAGTGGATGATAAGCAGGAAAAAGAGCTGACGATCTTAGAAGAAAATAAATCTCACAGATTTAGAACAGCACTATGATGAGAACTCTAACATCTTGACTGACGAAATTTTGTTGTTTTATATTCGCTGAATAAAAAATGAATTTATTAATATGTATAAAGTGGACTTTTTTTTTCTTTCTTTATATCTTACATATTTATTTACACTTTTTCGTTTTAGTCATATTAAATAGTATTGCTAAAAAATTCAACCCTCAAAGTATAACGTTGAAATATTTGAAGTTTTATTAGTATTGAGTGAGACAGAAATTACAACTTTATCATTTGAATTCTAGTTAAGTTTGTTGGTGGGGAATAGAATGTTGAATGTGATGAATGTAAAAGTTAGACTTTCCATAGATCTTTTAATTTATTTTCGATCTGAAATAAATTATTTTCAGACTTTAGTTTTTTAGTTGTTTATTTGTGTAGCAGAATTATAGAAAATGAAAAAAAAAAAAAAGAAGAAGTTAAAATGTCCGTTATATATGTTCCAGTCATATTCAATTTATTTTTGATCTCGCCTTTCAAAGGATTGTATGTTATTTGATAGAGATACTGCAAGTGGACCGGGTAGAAGATTACTTGTATGTCCCAGTGCTTGTCGGGTAATTACAAGCATCTCGTACAGTTCCTCCTCAGTGTATGATTCAATATATTAATATAGTATACTCTTATATAAAACTAGTCATACATTTTGTCTTCTTCTCCATTGTATGTTCTATTTTCCTTTCTATATTTATATTTCATGCTAAGTGCCACACTTGGGTCGAATTCAACTAAAGAGCTCTCTTGCACAATAGTTTAAAAAGGACGGGATTAGCCTAAAGGTCTTGCTGGATTAGAATGTCTCAGTTCGATTACAGCAATATTTCTTAAAAAATAAAAAAAAAATCATTGAATTCAGGAAATTTAATTCTCTACATTTACAATACTATAAACAATTCCATCAATGTCATTCGTCGAAGTCACATATCACACATGAATCACTGAGGATGAATCTTATCATTTTTTTTAAATCAGTTTAAATTTTAAGCAGACAATGAAGATAAGAGAACATGATTAGTGGATCAAAGTTTTATCTTATCGAAGGTGTAAGAAAGTTTGTTTACTTTACTCACTAGTTTCGGATGGCGATTTGTCTCATATACACTAAAAGAATTTCTTAATAGCAGCTAAAAGATAGTTACTATTATGGTTGAATAAAGAGCATGAGAAAACGTCTTATAACAAGAGGAACCAAGATAAATAAGATATTCATTCGCCTTGTCAGGCATATGGTCCCAAATAAGGCGGGCAAAAAAATGCATCACCGTGTCTCTCGAGCTAAATTTTCCACTGAATTTACAAGGCTAAGATGGATAGCTTAGAGGCTGAAAGCTTTAGAGGACGCAATTCTTCGAGCTCTAAACAATTATTTTCTTAGATACCCAACTGTAGCCTTTATATTTCCTCGCCCTGGGAACTTCTACAGCTCACTCTCCCGATGATGAGCAGTTTTAACTAGAAGTTTGCAGTGTCTTGAGGAGGCTGTAGGCGCTAATGACCATTACATGTTTACGCCCTTAAAGAGAATAGAGGGAATTCATGAATTATTTTAAACAACCCTAGTTTTTTAGATAATCCAGAGTAAATTTTACCCAATCAGATTATTATTATTTTGTATTTTATTTGTTGTGGAACTGGATAATATCTTGAAAAGGCATTTTTCAGGGAATTTGAGGGAATACTGTCTTCCATTAAAAAAAAAAAACAAAAAAAAAACATAATGTTAATTGATAGAGGACATTTTGTATATAGTTTAGGCATATTCAGTTTAAATGAAATTTATTGGACTCATTTTTAAGAAAATTGCAAAAAAAAAAACTTCCGATAAAAGTTACACCGCTATACCGATTTCGATCGACATCTTCCAGTGAGATTTCCTGGTGATAGCCTAACCGAATTAAAAAGTTTGAACTTTCTGTGGTTTTTTCATTTAGAATTATTCCGTCTCTCAACCACACACATATACACGGACTTGCATACTTATTAATACAGGCCATTTTGTAAAATCATCTTAGTTGTGGTGGTTGGTTCCGCAGAGCTGGAAAGCATCAGAGATATTTTCCGTGGTAGTCTGCTTCATTTTGTGGTCATCTACCGGGTGTTCGCCTATCTTCAGGATGCGTTTTTCAGACAGTGTGACAATACAGACTTGCACAGAGCAAACTTAGTTTACACACTCAGTTTGTAAACTAAGTGTATAACTAAGAGTGTAAACTAAGTTTGCTCTGTGCAAGTCTGTGTTGTCATACTGTCTGAAAAACGCATCGTGAAGATGGGCGAACTCCCGAAACCGGTCGATGACCACAAAATGAAGCAGGCTATCACGAAAAAAATCATCTTTACTATTTTTTCTTACATCTTTAAGTAAACATTTTTTTGGAATTCGGTTTTTACAGGTAAATGTTTGTTTTTGTTTTATTTGTGATCTATAATTTCAGTTTTTCTCCAACGATTTTGAGAAGAGAGTATTGCTCTGGAGAATCTCCCTATCGCGTCTGAAGCAAGCTACGATACTTCTGGAAAAATTAAAAAAGAAGAAATATAAGGCATGTCAATTGGCCTGACCGAAAATAACCTTACAGATTCACTCAAGTCTGTAACAATTCTAAACAGTTTTTTTTTACGGGCTACTAAATCTGAGGAGTGCGCCTAGAGAACGCAAGTTGCGCTTCTGTTGTCAGATGGAAGAATCTCCAATAAACTTGTTGAAATCTTCGAAAATCATGAAGGAAGGTTAAGATTCATCTAGATACAAACAGTGACTTGAATTTGAATTTAAAATTAGCTGAGAGGGTTTAATATTTCCAAAATAACTATTTCTTTTTTTTTTTTTTTTTACATTCTCTTACTCCTAGTAAGAGGAAGTATTGTAATCGTGCCAAATTTTTGAATATCAAGTTTTCACCGGAAATATCCGTTTTGAGGTCCTCCGAGTCCAAAAAAGTGGTTTTTAGAAAATGTTCTGTGTGTGTGTGTGTTTATGTAGGTATGTGAACAGCATAGCTTAAAAACGAAAAAATCGTAGAAATTTGAAACTTGATAATCCGTTTAGGTATCACCATAGCATCTGACAGTGGGTCATCTGTCAAAAATTTCTCAACCGGAAGTACCACTTTACTTGATGGTTTTTTTCACTTTTTTGCAATTTTCTCAAAAATGGCTCCAACGATTTTCTTAAAACTAGGTATATCAACTACACTTACAACGATCTATAATTTTTATTTGAAACATTTCTCCGGCAATATGCAATTTAAGAGCGTTTTCAGGGGAGGGGTGGTGGTTGTCCTCTAAAGTGCTATTTAATTTTACTACATAATTCTTTCAGTTAAACAGTATTAATTAGAATTAAATGCGTTGTGGAAATTCTGAGTTTGAAAAAAATCGGATTACCGAAAGTGCGTTATTACTAAAAATGTATTTTTCAGTTTTCTGGTATTTTTTTTTTACTTTCTTACAATTTTCTCAAAAATAGCTCCAACGATTTCCTTTAAACTTTTTGTATCAACTACACATCTAAAGATCTTCCACTTTTATTTAAAACATTTCTCTGGGAAAATTCATTTAAAGGCACTTTTAGGGTTAGGGTAGGGTTATATTTTTCTCTAAAGTGCTCTCATAGTTGATTATACAATTCCATCATCCAAAACAAAATTAATTAGAAATAAATAGATGGCCAAAATTCTGAGTTTCAAGAAAAATTAGTAAACCGGAAGTGCGCTTTTACTGAACAGTTTTTTCAGTTTTCGACGCTTTTCATTAAATTTGGTATACAAACTATAAAATTTGTCAATTTTAATTTTGAGAACTGGAGTAAGAGAAAGTTGTGTGAGTGTTTCACACCAGATTTTTTTTTTAGTTGCTACAAGAGGAAATATACAATTATATTCACCGAATCCAAATTCTTCACTTTGTTTATGAACATCGAAGAATTTTCATCGATCTTATTATTTATATTGAGAATTTCTAGGTTTATTTATTATATTGCTTTACGATTAATTAAACAAAAACTAACAAATAAAAAAAAATATTAGCTTATAAAATTAATGTAACGAAATCCATATGAGATCATAAAAAAAAAATCTGGTGTGAAACACTCACACAACTTTCTCTTACTCCAGTTCTCAAAATGATAATTGACAAATTTTATAGTTTGTGTACCAAATTTAATGAAATTCGTCGAAAACTGAAAAAACTGTTCAGTAAAAGCGCACTTCCGGTTTACTAATTTTCTTGAAACTCGGAATTTCAGCCATCTATTTATTTCTAACTAATTATGTTTGGATGATAGAATTGTATAATGAACTAGGATACCACTTTGATGAAAATCTAACCCCCCCTCCCCTAAAAGTGCTCTTAAAAGAAATTTCCAGAGAAATGTTTTAGATAAAAGTTGTAGATCTTTGCATGTTTAGTTTATATACGAAGTTTCAAAAAAATCGTCAAAGCCATTTTTGAGAAAATTGCGAAAAAGTGAATAAATCATTTAGTAAAGTGGTAAAGTAAACGCACTTCCGGTTATCCGATTTTTTCAAACTCGGAATTTCAACAACATATTTAATTCTAATTAACATTATTTAGATGGCAAAATTGTCTAATAAACTGAAATAGCACTTTAGATGAAAACCTAACCCCATCCCTCCCCCAAAAATGCCCTTCAATGCATTTTCCCGGAGAAATGTTAGTAATAAAAGTTGTAGCTCTTTATATGTGTGGTTGATGTTTAATGTTTAAAGAAAATCGTCGGAACGATTTTTGAGAAAATCGCAAAAAAGTAAAAAATCCAACTAGTAAAGTGGTACTTCCGGTTGAGGAATTTTTGCAGATAACGTAGTGTCAAATCCCACGGTGATACTTAAACGGAATAACAAATTTCAACTTTCTACGGTTTTTTCGTTTTTGAGCTATGCTGTTCACATACAACATACGGACACACGGACACACATCACACACACAGACACACAGACCATTTGCTAAAAACCACTTTTTGACTCAGGGGACCTCAAAACGGATATTTCCGGTGAAAACTCGATATCGAAAATTTGACACGATTACAATACTTCCTCTTACTAGGAGTAAGAGAAAGTAACAACATGAAAATCTATTCAGTATTTTCAAATATTGTATTATACGTGGAATAAATTTATTATCTAAAACATATATCTATTAATGACAATTGGCAACGCAAACAAAATAGCAAGTCAGCTTAAAATAAAAACTACTATAGCAAAAGATTGCAGATTAATGATTATTTGTTGACGTTTTCTTTTGTCATAATAAAATATTAAAGTGTTGCTATTACAGTTATTATTTTTAAGAAGCTTTGTGAAATTAAAAAGTGTTCTGCTGCAGGTATAATGGGGGAAGTGGACTAGCCACTTCTTCAGGGATCATGGTGTATTACCACCAGGTCAGCCTAACAAAACACGAACCAGCAAACTTACAGAAACCACTTTATGTTACCAATATTCACAAAATACACGTAGGACCAATATTCAGGTTTAGCGAATCCATAGGCAAACTTTTGCCCAACACCGCCCACATTCACTACAGACGCATATGTACTAGTACAATTTAGTACACGGGTACAGACGACTCCATTATATTTACAGAAACTAAAAATCTAAGGTAGCCACTATAGATCTACAGGTCGTAACTGTTTTGGCTTTATAGCCACTCCTCTCCACAACATCCAAAAACACGGCAATTATTCCAATTATGGAATAGTTACTACTATCTTCTTTAATATTTTCACTATCGTAAAATTGAGGAGAATAAAATCTGTTCCTCCAGAGATTCCTCCGTAATAAATGTTTCAATTTCGGCCAATGATATACTTAAAATATTGTTTATTTCGGAGATTTTATCCAGCGTAGCATGGTTATTTCGCTTGTTCCTGAAAGGTTTTTGGATTCTCCTTCATCGTCAGAGTAACGCTATCAGAAATATTTAAGTTTCAAGTCAACTATTTACATTGTGGCAACATTGTTAAGTAAGAGTGGTAACCTATAGAAGGTTACACAGAGAATGTTTGATAACCATTCATATATAGTATTGTGTATTGTACTAATAAAACAGTTTACTGCTTTCTTATTAATATTATCAAATATTAAGCCCTCAGCTTCAGAAGTGGGATTCGAACATGGCTACTTTAGGTTCAATTGGAAAAATTGAACGTAATATTACAAGGGCTTCACTTAATGCCATTAGAGCCTTTCATATGTTAGTGTATGAAGAAGAAGGTAATCGTCAGAAACGATCAAGATTACGTAACTTTGAAGGTTTTTCTTTTGATTTAAAATCAACTGAATTTGAAATTTATTGAAGAAAATTTAACTGAAGGGGACTTAACCTTAGTGTGTGATATAATGAATATTGACCATGATGGTGACAAAAGTGTTTTGGCCAAACGTATTTGTGTTCTGTTAAGGAATTTAAATGAATTAGAAAAGGAATTATTTGATTCTGGCAAAGAAGATGAAGATTATGATGATGTTGGAAATGATACAGACGAGTGTAGCCATGTAAGTACAAATTCTTCTCATGAATGCCATCCTAAGTTTGTACTGAGTTTTAGGGACATTGAGGACTCTATACGACCCTTTAGTGGCACTGATAATTATACAGCCAATCAGTGGATCACTGAATTTGAAAATACTAGAAGGTTGTTGAGGTGGAATGATTTGGAAACCTTCATTTTCGCTCGTAGATCAATCAAAGGATTTGCTAAGACTGTTATTAAATTGTGAGCAAAACATAACAAATTGGACGGCTTTAAAAAGGGTTCTTAGAGCGGAATTTCCGTCAAAAATAAATAGTGCAACACTGCATGGTATGCTAGCCAGTAGACGCATGAAAAAAGGATGAAAATGTGCGTGAATATTTTTGTGCTATGCGCGAATTGGCAGGTAAAGGGAATATTGATGAGGAAGCTTTAATTAAATATGTTATAGATGGAATTTAAGATGAAGTCAGTAACAAAACTGTTTTATACGGTTGTAATACTATTTCAAAATTTAAGCAGCAATTAGCCATTTATGAAGAGATAAGACTAAGCAATAGGATAAAGGATAGCAAAAATAATTCTCATTCGCCTTATAATAAACAATCAGAAGGCGCATGCACATCTAGGCGAAATCAATCTACAGCTTTTCGCAAAAAAAAAACAGTGAAATAAGATGTTATAATTGCGGGAAATTTGGGCATATCTCGTTGGACTGTAAAGCTGCAAAAAAAAGCTCCAAACTCTTGTTTTAAATTGTTGTTCAAGGTGTCACTAAATAAAGGAATGTCCTCAAACAACGTCAGATCCTGTAAAGCCGGCTACACACGTTACTGCATACTTGAACGGTATACTTGCGCAGGTCTTTTGCGCAAGTATACATGTGATCCACACGGCTCATGTATACTTGAACAAAAAACAGCTGGCGACTATGGCCGATGACGACGATCTCGCTTTAGCTGCTTTTATTTTAATTTTTTTCACAGTTTTAACTGTTAATTTTTTTCACTACCATATCTCGAGTTACATTTGGCTCTATTTCTGACAGTTTTGTTACTAGTTTGGCATAAGCAACATCTTTTTTACCCTTATCGTGGTAGTCTTTACACTTAATATTCCACAGACACGGTTCGCTTTCATAAATACGAATAAATTCTTCGATAATTGATCTATGCCCCTTCCTAAAATTCGCCGACATAATTATTTATGAATTATATATGTTTTGATAAAGTAACCTATATACACTTTTACTGACTGAGAGGTTGCACAATGACGTTTTAAACATGAACAAGATGGCGCCCACAAGTATGCAGTATGAAATTTTAAACATTTTCTGACTTGCGCAAGTCTTCCATACAAACGATCATGCATGTACGTGTGTAGCCGGCTTTAGTAACACTACTAAAGGGAAAAACACTACTATTGGCATTGTAGAAAATAAACCAGCTATTGTTCCAACCTATGAAGTTTCTGTCTTATAAAGGTAAGCGATAATCCAATTTCAGCAGTAGTTGATAGTGGCAGTCCTATTTCATTGTTATCGGAAAAAATTATTCCTGATGGAGCGCTAATTTCTCCATACTCTGCTGATATACAATTTGAAGGACTAAATAAAAGCAAATTAGAAATTTTAGGTGAATTAACACAAAATATTTGTATTGATAAAATTAATTTGCATATCAAATTTTATATAGTGCCTCATAATGCTGTAAATTTTTCTTGTTTGTTAGGCAGAGATTTCATTGCAAATAAAAATTTTAAAATTACATTGAATGGTAATATTATTCAGATTGTTTTAAAGAAGTCTGAGTTAGAAGATGAAAACATTAATAAAATTTTACAAATCGATATTTCTAGTAATAATAAAAATGAACTGGAATTAGATATTAATCAACAATTAAATTTTAATATTCATGAAAAAGTTACCAAAATAATGTCTGATAATTATGTTAACATTGAGAAACCAACAGAGCCTTTTACTAATCTAGAATTAGATCTTAAACTTAAACCTAATTATGTCCATTTTTATTTTAATCCTCGAAGGCTGTCTCATAAAGAAAAATAAAAGTCACGTTAATAGCTGTTATAGAAAAAAAAAAATATATTCATGTAATATCAAATCAAACCTTTTTTTTGTGAAACACTCACACAACTTTCTCTTACTCCAGTTCTCCAAATTATAATTGACAGCTTTTATAGTTTGTGTACAAAAATTTAATGAGATTCGTCGAAAACTGTTCAGTAAAAGCGCACTTCCGGTTTACTAATTTTCTTGAAACTCGGAATTTTGGCCATGTATTTATTTCTAATTAATTTTGTTTGGATGATAGAATTGTATAATCAACTGTGATAGCACTTTAGAGAAAAACCTAACCCCACCCCTCCCCCAAAAATGCCGTTAAATGATTTTACCAGAGAAATGTTTCAAATAAAAGTTGTAGATCTTTGCATGTTTAGTTTATATAAAAGGTTACGGAGCCATTTTTAGAAAATTGCAAAAAAGAGAAAAAATCATTTAGTAAAGTGGTAAAGTAAACGAACTTCCGGTTATCCGATTTTTTCAAACTCGGAATTTCAACAACATATTTAATTCTAATCAACATTATTTAGATGACAGATTATCAAATAAACTGAAATAGCACTTTAGATGAAAACCTAACCCCACCCCTCCCCCACAAAGTGCCGTTAAATGCATTTTCCTGGAGAAATGTTTCAAATAATAGTTGTAGCTCTTTGTATGTGTGGTTGATGTAGTAAATTAAAGAAAATCGTCGGAGCCATTTTTGAGAAAATCGCAAAAAAGTAAAAAATCCAACTAGTAAAGTGGTACTTCCGGTTGAGGAATTTTTACAGATAACGTACTGTCAGATCCCATGGTGATACCTAAACGTAATATCAAGTTTGAACTTTCTACGATTTTTCGTTTTTGAGCTATGCTGTTCCATACATACCACACACAGACACACACACACACACACTACAACAACAGACCATTCGCTAAAAAACCATTTTTTTGGACTCAGGGGACCTCAAAACGATATTTCCGGTGAAAACTCGATATCGAAAATTTGACACGATTACAATACTTCCTCTTACTAGGAGTAAGAGAAAGTAATAAAAAGGACGGCGGTATTAGACTAGCCATTGATTATAGGGAACTAAATAAAATAACGTTAAAAAACCACTTCTCTCTTCCGCGAATTGAGGATCACATTGACAATTTAAAAAAATAAGGCTTATTTTTCGCGTTTAGATTTGAAGGATACATTCCATCAAATTAAAATAAAAGAAGCTTCAATTCCGAATACATCCTTTATTACTTTCCAGGTCCAGTATGAGTTTGCTAAAATGCCCTTTGGTTTGGCTAATGGAACATCACATTTTATGCGATTTATTAATCTGGCATTTAGAGATTTAATTGAGGCTAACCGAATACTTATATATCTAGATGACATATTGATAGCCACTGAAATTATCGATGAAAATTTAGAAATATTAATTGAAGTGTTACAAACACTTGTCAAAAATTGTTTAACCCTAAAATTTGCAAAATGTGCCTTTTAACAAACCGAGATAAATTACTTGGATTATTTGATTAACGAGGACGGCATACGACCTTCCCCGTCAAATATTTCAGCAGTGACCAATTATCCTATTCCAAAAAATTTAAAAGATTTACAGAGTTTTATTGGGTTGATTTCCTATTTTCGCAAATTCATATATAATTTCGCAGTTATTGCTAAACCTTTGTATGATCTATTAAAAAATAAATCCGAATTCATTTGGTCAGAAAAAGAATTCATCATCTTAAAGAGTTGTTAACAACACAACCAATTTTATCTATCTATTCACCGACTGCAGTAACCGAACTACACTGCGATGCTTGTACTCAAAGGATATGGCTCAATTTTAATGCAAAAACAATCTGATGGTAGATTCCACCCTGTATTCTTCTTTAGCAAACGAACAACGGAAGTAGAGTCACGGTACCATAGTTTTGAACTTGAGGCGTTGGCAATTGTTTATTCACTGAAAAGATTTCGAATCTATTTACAGGGTATCTCTTTCAAAATAATTACCGATTGCAATAGTTTAAAATTGACCTTGGAAAAGAAAGAAATCAATCCTCGAATTATACGTTGGTCTTTAGTCTTACAAGACTATAATTACACCCTAGAACATCGTTGCAATGAACGTATGAGACATGCAGATGCTTTAAGCCGTTATAGCACTGTATTAATTATTTCCAAAAATAGCATGGAGAGAAATTTAGCATTGATGCAAAATAACGATCCTAATATTTCCGAACTAAAAATAAAATTGGAGCGCCAACAAGATACATATTTTGAGCTTTCTAATGGTCTAGTCTACCGGAAAGTTAATGATAGACTTGCGTTTTATGTCCCCAGCAGTATGGAAAGAACCGTTATTGATGAATGTCATAGAACTGTAGGTCATCAGAGTGTTGACAAGACTGCGGAATACCTAACGCGGATTTATTGGTTTCCTAATATCAGGTCTAAAATTCGCGAACATATTAACAATTGCCTCAAATGCATAACCTATTCAAAAAAGAATTCCAGTAAGATGGAAGGGAAGTTCCATTCTTACGATAAGGGGAGAGAGCCCTTTTATTGCGTGCATCTCGATCATTATGGACCCTTGGCAAAAACTAAAACAAAATGCCGTTTTGTCTTTGAAATTATAGATTCTTTTACCAAATTTGTAAAGCTATACCCCGTAAAAACTACTAACGCCGACGAAGTTATTAAGTGGTTGAGAAATTACTTTGCTTATTATAGTAAGCCGGCAAAGATTGTATCGGATCGTGGAGCAGCTTTTAGCTCTAATAAATTCAAAGAGTTCTGTGAAAGCTCTGGTATTTCACATACTATGATAGCCACGGGCACCCCTCATGCAAATGGGCAAATAGAAATTATTAATCCTACATTGACTCCCATGTTAGCGAAATTATCAGATGCTCCAAATAAATGGGACGAAGCACTTGCGAAAGCTGAATTCGCATTTAATAACACGTGTAACCGCTCGACGGGGGATACCCCTCCTAGACTCCTTTTTGGTTTGAATCAACGGGCAACCCATGTGGAAGATGAACTACGCTCACTGTTACAGTTACAGCTACCTGATACCAGAAATTTAGGCCTATTACGGCATAACGCTATTAACCAGTTAGAAACTACTGATAACTACCAAACCGAGTATTACGATCGCAAACATAAGGCCCCTACTGAATACCAAGTAGGTGAGTACGTGATGATTAAGAATGTGGATGTGACTCCAGGAATAAATAAAAAACTTTTACCCGCTTATAGAGGCCCATACGTAGTTAAAAAGGTTTTGGAGAACGATAGGTATGTTATTACGGATCTGGAAGACTTCCAATTAACGCAGCTTCCCTATGAAGGAGTAAGTTCTCCGGGTAATATGAAGCGTTGGTTACCTGCGAGGCCAGACAAGTTTGGTGATGTTGCTTGATCTTATTATCTTACATTATTTTACTAAGAGCATTTACAAACAGTTAAGACATTTATGGTTTAATATTGTGTCATTAAGTGGTGATTTGTTTATAATATAGTTTTCGATTTTATTTTATAATTCTAATTGAGTTTTTTTATTTTGTGTTCCTATTTGATTTATTTAATGTATTTTGTTAGTCTGTAATGTTCATTATTTGTGTTGTATTTTCATTCTTATTTTCTAGTGTTTATTACATTACATTTTAGTATTTTGATTTTAAGTGATTTGATTGTGGGGCCAATCAAGGTCAGGATGGCCGAATCTGTGGCAACATTGTTAAGTAAGAGTGGTAACCTATAGAAGGTTACACAGAGAGTGTTTGATAACCATTCATATATAGTATTGTGTATTGTCTCAGTGTACTAATAAAACAGTTTACTGCTTTCTTATTAATATTATCAAATATTAAGCCCTCAACATAAATTGATAGCCTTACTCTGACGATTGATGAGAATCTAAAACCGCTCAGGAACAAGTAAAATTGCTTGCTTACCCATGACGGGATAAATTCTCCGATGAATCCACATACATTCAATATTGTTTATTTATCAATAATTTTTTTTATTTATTTGTCAAATTTTCTGTTTCAGGTAAGAGTGAAAATATTCAAGACTTGCTTGTTGATGTTTTAGTATTGATGTGAGTATTTTATTTTATTAATCACCTGCAATTTATTAAATAAATTAATTTAAACAAAAAAAAAAATTAATAGCATTTCTTTTATACAAATCGTTTGATTAACAATTGTACATTTGCATAATTTGTTTGGTTATTTTTAGCGCTTTCTTTATTGATTTTTGTTTATTTACTTATGTAAATTTTATTTGTACAAAAGAATAGAGTTTTGAAAGCATTTTGTTAAAACAAATTATGTTTTAATAGTTTTGTCCAACTACTTTATGATCAAATAGAATTACTAAAGATTATTATTATTGAATTACAAAAGAATAATACGATCCTAGTTAATATGGGGCTATTGCTAGTTTATGAAGTGAATTACAATGAATAGATATAATGTTCCCGTTTTTTATTCAATGCTTTACTCTTTTATTTTATCCATAAAGACATAATTATTTTAACTTTTATTCTGTGAAAAGCTTTACGCTACAAGAAAATTATATTTATTTATTTAAACCGAATATAATTTTGATTGTTGAGGACGCAATATGTAGCGACACAATACAGTCGTGCAGCCACAGCTTTTCTTCCAGTGTTTTCTTCTATACAATATATATAGAAGAATATGTTACTCTCAGAGACCGAAAATGCTCATTGAGCGAAAAAAAGCAGCTCACGACGCCTTGTGGCAATTATAGGCAGACCACATAGCGAAATTCGTGTCGTCGCTATCATGCTATACGACCACAACGCATTGTGACAATGAAGAAAAGCCATGACTCGTTCTTAACACTAGTTGGTGTAACCATATCACGACGGACAGGTTGTAAACTTGTCGGCTTGAGTACAACGATCCATTAAAACAGCAGTAGAGTTGTTTATTCATTTCTTGTCTGTTTCTAAGGGTGAATGTGTATCAGCGCTAATTATGACCAATAAAAAAAAAAGGGTTTGATGACGTGAGTTTGTAGAAAGAAGCACTGATCGCAGTTTTATCATGAGTACAGAAAAATATGAAATGTTACTTAATGAAACAAAGTAGCCTGCTTCATTTTGTGGTCATCGATCGGTTCCGGGAGTTCGCCCATCTTCAGGATGCGTTTTTCGGACAGTGTGACAACACAGACTTGCACAGAGCAAATTTAGTTTACACACTCCTTTACATTATTCACGCTCAAAGACCGAAATGCTCATTGAGCGAAAAAAAATAGCTCACGCTATTAGCAACGCGTTGTGGTCCCTGTAAAACATCCACATCGCGAAATTCTTGTTATGGCGCTTATGAAAACGCTTACGTAAAACTTACGTAATTTATCATCAAACACTTATTTTTTAATGGTCATGATTAGCGCTGATATACATTCACCCTCAGAAACAGTCAAGAAATGAATAAACAACTCTACTGCTGTTTTAATGCATCGTTGTACTCAAGCCGACAAGTTACAACCTGTCCGTCGTGATACACTGAGTGCTAAAACTAAATTTACTCTGTGCAAGTCTGTGTTGTCACACTGTCTGAAAAACGCATCCTGAAGATCGGCGAACGCCCGAAACCGGCCGATGACCACAAAATGAAGCAGGCTACCACGGAAAAAGTCTCTGATGCTTTCCAGCTCCTGCGAAACCAACCACCACAACAAAACAGTCTCAGTTCTCAGCTTAAAAAAAACAAAACAACTAGTCTCTATTTTCAAAGCAGTATCGTCGTCTTAAACGATATGATGTCCTAAAAAATTGGTGACACTGAAAAGTTGGTTGAAGCTGGAGCAGATAGCACAAGTTCAAAAATCCGTTACTTCTGCAAACGCGTCATAGCTTTTCTTCATTGCCACAATGCGTTCTGGTCGTACAGCATGATAGCCACGATAGACACGAATTTCGCTGTGTGGCCTATCTGTGATTGCCACATTGCGTCATGAGCGTTTTCATAAGAGCCATAATGACACGAATTTCGCGATGTGGATGTTTTACAGGGATCACAACGCGTTATGAGCTATTTTTTCGCTCAATGAGCATTTTCTGTCTTTGAGCGTGACATATATACTCATTTAAGTAGAAGTGTCCAGCTGTAATAGCTTTAATCTTGGTGGAATCACTTGCGTTTTCGGGTCGAAACCGCGTCAGTGGTTTACTAGAAACCGACATATCGTCCAATATTCAAGTGTAGAGAAAATTAGTTTAGAGGGTTCTGAAGAATGTGGGATATCACGCTATTGTCTATAATGCCACCATGCTTCCATGTATCTGGGGTTCCATCATTTGTTTGATATAAAAGGAGGCTTGGGTTGCACGCTGGAGGTCCTCCCACACGTAGGTCTCAGATTCGAATCCAGTTCTACCCTTAGATCTACAGCTCGCTGTCCGGCAGTGTTGCCTGCAACTTTGAGTAACACTGCCCGGAGGCCGGGAGTGCATAGGGAATGCTCCGAGCTCCAATTGCCATATAAACGTTAATGCGTCGTAAAACGAAAAAATAAATGAAATAAATGACAATTTAATATTTAGTAAAATTTCGTAGTTTTTAGAATATTTGTCGTAACAATTTCAGTAGGAGAAACTCGTGTGAGTGTTTCAGATTAGATTTGTTTAAGTAAATAAATAATGTTTTTTTTATCTTTTTAACCAATTTTCTAGTTTATATTAAAAAAAAATGAGATTAATATATTTTATATGACAGTACTATAATTTAGACATGGCATTCATTCACTAGGAAACATTTGCTTTTGCAGAAGTTAATCTCATATATGTATGTATATTATTTCCACTAGATTGAACTTTGTTGAATTTTATATTCAAATATAAAAGATAAGTGATATATGTTTCTTTTATTACAAACAACGCGCGAATTATTCATGTGTTCATCTTTAGCTTTTTATTTCAGTTTTTCATTTTCGCTCATTGCTGTATGGCGAATGAATCCATTCGTCGCAGATTTTCAAAATTGTGATATCACAGAAATGATTTTTGTTGTTGTAAATACACATTGAAATACGATAAAAATATCTTTAACGAAGTTCATATTTGATATTCGGTTTAGGAATCACCAAGGGATTCCATTTATTTATTTTTTTTATTTATTTATTTAGCTTTAACGTATTACAAAAATACAATAAGCACGTCAACAAATTCAAGCTGTGATGTACAAAGAAACTGAGTTTACTTTAAATAAAATTTGCTCTTTATAATTAATGTAACTTACATATAACCAGGGATACTTAGTCTATACAAAATTCTGTAACCTTCCACTTGTATTCTAAATATTCAGTAACACTGTAGAAAGTTTTCTCTATCAGAAATCTTCTTACTACTTTTCTAAACTGTTTTTCTTCAATTTCTTGAATTTCATGCGGCAAGTTATTATATATTTTCCGAGACATTATAGTTGGAGACAAATCAGATTTTTTCAGTCTTTTAGCTGGAATGTGTAAGTTGTTTTTGCTTCTTATGCCATATTGATGGAAATCACTTTTGAAAACATTATTAGTATTATCTTTTATAGCCAATAAATTAGTGATAATAAACAAAGATGGCAAAGTTAGAAGAGAATGCTCTTTAAACAATGCTTTACAACTATTTCTATTATTTTTTCTAAACATGGTTCTTATTGCTTTTTTTTGTAGCTTAAACACTAGATTACTATCAGAAGCTGCTCCCCATAGCAGCTTATACCATAGCTCATTTTAGAATAAAACAACATTGAAGATTTCGTTCAAATTCCGGTAGCTGGAAGTACAGCTAAAAGCTTTTTTACACACTCTCTTACTCCTAGTAAGAGGAAGTATTGTAATCGTGTCAAATTTTTGATATCAAGTTTTCACCGGAAATATCCGTTTTCAGGTCCTCTGAGTCAAAAAAAGTGTTTTTAGCAAATGGTCTGTATGTATGTACGTATGTGAACAGCATAGCTCAAAAACGAAAAACCGTAGAAATTTGGAACTTCATAATCCGTTTAGGTATCACCATAGCATCTAACAGTGGGTCTTCTGTCAAAAATTCCTCAACCGGAAGTACCATTTTACTTGTTGGTTTTGTTAGTTTTTTGCATTTTTCTCAAATATGGCTCCGACGATTTTCTTCAAACTTGTTTTATATCAACTACGCATACAAACAGCTACAACTTTTATTTGAAACGTTTCTCTGGGAAAATTCATTTAAGGGCAGTTATTGGAGAGGGGCGGGGTTAAGTTTTCATCTAAAGTACCATTTCATTTTAATAAACAATTCTATCATCTAAATAATGTTAATCAGAATTGAATATGTTGTTGAAATTCCGAGTATAAAAAAAAAATCAGATAACCGGAAGTGGGTTTATTTATATTAACACTTTACTAAATGATTTTTTCACTTTTTCGCGATTTTCTCAAAAAATGTCTCCGACGATTTTCTTGAAACTTCTTATATAAACTAAACGTACAAATATCTACAACTTTTATTCAAAACATTTCTCTGGGAAAATTCATTTAAGGGCACTTTTGGCGGTAGGGAAGGGGTTATGTTTTTCTCTAAAGTGGTATCATAGTGGATTATACAATTCTATCATCTAAACAAAATTATTTAGAAATATATAGATGGCCAAAATTCCGAGTTTCAAGAAACTAAGTAAACCGGAAGTGCGTTTTTACTGAACAGTTTTTTCAGTTTACAACGAATTTCATTAAATTTGGTACACAAACTGTAAAATTTATCAATTATAATTTTGAGAACTGGAGTAAGAGAAAGATGTGTGAGTGTTTCACACCAGATTTTTTTTCTTTGTGATTACTTACAAATTGCCCTTAAAGATTTTCTTTACTAACTACGCACAACCATTTATTCGAAATACTTTTCGGGGGAATTTTTTGTGTGTGTGGAATTCTGGGTAATCTATGTGTTAAGAGCTAACTTTAAAGTGCCTTTACAAATTTTGCTGATGGCTGACAAAAGGTGCTGCCATAAATTTTGTAAATTTTATTAACAAACTTTGTGAGATAATTTTTTTTTTCTTTTATTCGGGCTTTGTTAGTTTTTTAGATATGTAGGTTATAGTTTGATTTTTTCATTCAATTTTGGTGTGTATGGTGAATGATTATACCATTTGATTAAATTTTTATTTTTATTTTTTCCAGCATTTTTCATATCTCAACGTTTCAACGCTTTATGCGTCATTTTCAAGAGATTTCCTTTTTTTTTTTTTTTACATCTTTTTTACATGAAAATATACATCAGCAAATGTGAGAATGTGTATTTTTTATGTAAACCGTTCTGGAAAAATGGCTATAAGACTACTCTTCGGTTACTGTCACGCGACTCAAAAATGACCACAAAAACAAACTCCAAACAAAAGTGGGGCGGGTGTTGGTGTAGTGGTTATGAGCGTGGACTTGTAAGTGGGAGGACCCCATTTCGAGTCCCAGCGTATAACTACAAATTTTATATTTATTCAAAAATGTTATTAGTAAAGTAGATGTTTCCGCCCCCGTCCACGACACCTAATTTGGTAGTTGGACGTTAAGCGCGCCTGCAAAAAATAGGCATTACTTTACTTTACTTAGTAACCAGAAAATCCCTTCCTTATAATTCCGACTTTCCTTTCTCTTGAAGCTGTAAGAGGAATGCGATTATGAGATGTTCAATTACAAAGAACGAACTTCTTACAAAGAAAGCGTTAGCAAAGAAGATATAATTAGCCAATACAATACAGACCATAGGCACAGAAAATCCAGATACTGACAAACGGTATAAGCACCTCAACGTGAGCCCTGAAATTGACATTTCTCAAAAAGATAAAGAGCAAAAATAAAATAAAAATAGGATATCCGAATGCCATATTCAGAAAGGGCTTAGGCATGATTTCTCATCTAATCTGAAATTATGTCTCAAAAACGAATTATGCCTTCAAATCTCCGGGCCTTTCTCTAAACCAGCATAAGTTCCTTGTAATAGTATCCAAAGAGAGTATTCGTAGCAGAAAAAGAGAGACAAAATGTCAGGACCACTCTCTCACTCGTAGATGCTTCCGCCCCCGTCCTAATTTGGTAGTTGGACGTTAAGCCCGCCTGAAAAAATAGGCATTACTAAAGAAAAAAAAAAAACTCCTACTGTATAATGTAGTCATCAGTCCGATGTAACTTTACGCTTCCTCCGCCCTGACTAGTAACAGTAACAGCAAAAAAACTTCAGATAACCGAGAACAAATTCCTAAGACTTGCGACTGACTCACCACGACATACTAAAATCAACGTACTTCACATAAACTCTTCAGTGGCAAATTAATTTATAAATACAAAAGAAAATATCAAAAAATGAAAAAAAAAGTAATTTGGTCGCGGGATGAGACTTGGTTTCTGATTAATTGTTTAGCCTGCAGCTAGATATCATAATGTTATAACAAGCTTTTTGTCGTTGGAGATACAGCTCTCTCATATTTATGTCGCGGTTTTTTAATTAATGACTCAACTTTTTCCAATAAATAGTCGAAAGTCCTCAGCGTTCATTCGAACAAAATTGCGATAACAATTTTCATCCTCTATACGAATTCGTACAACAAATTTTCTTCAGTATTATTAAATTGATCACGACGCAAGTGATGTGTTGGTGTGGATGTTTGTGTATAGGTAGTAGTGGTAGTGTGTAGCACGAGCGTTTTCCTAAAAGAGCTTGTATTTTGTTTGAGATAGAATATAAGAATAATTAAGAACAGCACAACTGATTTATAAATAGTTATATTATCTCTTAGTAAATTTAAGTATTTTACAATATCACACTATTATGTTTAAGAAATTAAGTATTTATCAAGATTAATGCAAAGCTCTTATGTTATAACTTATAACTGGCAGTGATTTGAAGAGGGCGATTCCTGAAGCGTCCTGTTTGAAGGTAGAGTTAAGACTCTGTACTCTATACTCTTTGAAAGCCAGACTCTCTTCTTTGGAATTGCTCTCTCTCTCGCGGGGGAATTCTCTTATACAAAAGAGTTACCCTAACGGGATTTCGTGCCTTTGTTTAATGATCCCAATTTACAGTACCTGACATTAAAATACATTCTTTTTGAAGATAAATTCACAGTCTAATATATTAACAAAATTAGATAAATTATTTTTTAAAAACTATTATTTTTCATTTCGTACTTCCATTACACGCATAATCCATTGTTTTATCCAAGACCTTTTCTTTCTTCCTGCCTCCATTCTTTTGTGGTTTATAATAACTACATGACAAGCGGCAATCTTTTTTTTTTAACATTTCAAACTTCAATGGTATATTTCTTTATCCAAAATCGTCTCCCGAAACTCCTCTCCACTCAAGACTGTCATCCCAAACCATTCTGCCGCGAAATAGCCTCCTACATCCCTCCATACAATACGGGCATTAAAGACTGAAACATATCCTCTTTTAATATTTTTCCTAAAGCTGCAGGTTTTTCCCCAATTTTTCCCTGCATATTGTTCCACGCCTTATCCCAAAAATCACTATATAAACAATGTAGGAACGTTATAAACGTTAATGTACATTGGAACTTGTATTTATTATTATTATTATTAGTGTACATACTTTTAAATTTGTCGTAGTAAAGTGTCGTAAATTTGACGTAGTAAAGCTTTTTATCTATTTATGTAAATAAATGCAAAAAAAAGATGAAATCTCTTGAAAATGACGCATAAAGCGTCGAAACGTTGGGATATGAAAAATGCTGTAAAAAAAAAAATTGAAATAAAAAGTTCCAAGAGGCTGATATTTTCTTTTTTAAAAGAAACTGCTGCAACTGACACTACCACACTGTAATTATGTTTAATTATTTTATTATTTATTGTTTTAAATGTAATTAAATGCATATATTATAATTATTATGACGCAAGCTGCACATTAAGAGAGATAAAAAAAAAAAAGAAAACTAACAAAACACGCACACACAAAAGTTCAACTCATATCCTGTTAGTTTTACCGACGAGTTTCTTTACACACACTATCGTCAAAATAAGCATTGCTGTTGGGATAGAGCACAATATATTATATGTCAATGCGGATTGAACAGTGTGTCTGGCTTTGAGGAGTTTACTCCTTTCGTAAATTTTGGAATCCGTGTTGCTTTGGAAATATTTACACTTTAAAATTGTACTTATTTGATGTTGTGTAATTTTTAGTCTAGCAGGAATTGGAATGTACGGCAACATGCTGTGGGTGTAGGAAGCAGGTTATAAGAATTGAAAGAAAGAATTTTAAGAATCATGCGCTGCTCAGCGATATTATAATACATTCTATTGTTTCGGTGGAAGGTGTCATGTAGCAACGTATGCTCTAAAATCTAATAAGTATAATACCTACAGGCTATATTTGTATGTATTACTATGGTACCTAAACTTTCGTCTTCAATTCCACTTATATATTCATTCTTCAGGCATTCACTGGAATATCAGGTTCTTTCTTTGGTGTTATTTTTTATTAAACATGTATACCGTTCAATCTGAAATAGTAGGCGCCCAAACCTTTTTTTAGTGCATCCGGAAAACACACTCTCGTTACAGAAAACATTGCCAATTACCGGACACAGTGCATTTTAGGATGACTTCTAGAATGAAAAATATCTAAGGACAATATTGTCTGGACTCTATGAAATCTCAGTGTGCCTCTATGTACCTTTAAAATACCCTTAAAAAAAAAAAAAAAAAAAAAAAAAAATTGAAATTAACAAATTATATTTTGAATTATAAAATTATTCGCCTAATTTGTATTTTCATAATTTTCCAATAAATTTATAGAACATAGAACAAAGTATAAATATCTATATTTATTAATTAACTGAAGAATAACAAAACAGTTTCTATAAAGTTAGCAGAAGTTCTTTATACAAAATAAACCTGGGTAAATAACTTAATATATAAAGTTATTATAATAATTATTAGTGATTTAGTTTTGAGATTGTTAAAACTATATTTGCTAAAACTAACTTCAACTCTAATTAATATTATCAGATAGAAAACAGTTTTTACTTTCAATTAAAATTAACTTTAATATTTAAACTAAATATAAAGTTTGGCCTTATATTAAATTTATATAATTAGTTTTTTTTTTGTTCATGAGATATAAAATCTACTCTAGCAAGGGATGTTTGCTAGCTCATGGTAAAAAGAATTACAAACAAAGCTTAACGTAAAAAGATATAATAACATTTATGATAAAAATCGTTCACTATTTACATAACTAAGAAAAGTAAGTAATGCATATTTTTTCAGGCAGGCTTAATGTCCCAACTACCAAATAATTAGGTGTGGGCGAGGGGGGAAGCACCCTACTATACTATTAATATTTTTTAGACGAATATAAAATTTAGTAGTTATACGTGGGATTCGAACTGGTGATTTCCCAGTTACAAGTCTATGCTCCTAACCACTACGCTAACACCAACAATCTCTAATCTTGAGATACTGTTCTCCCATTCCAAAATAACTTATTATCAGTCTGTGTAGATCTCACAATATATCTACTATTCGTTATTAACTCTATATCCCTAATCAATCATTCTCTAATCCATTTATTTTTTATTTTCTCAAAATTATTCTATCTTATGTTTGAAAAACGTCTAAGGAACCGATTGTATACATTGCTGATTTAATGAAAGTGATAAATCCATAATTCACCTGCGTGGCTAAATTGTATAAGGTGGTAATAACAAATTTTGAATGAACCATGAATTTGGCACCTCCAGTGTTCTTAATTCAAAGGAGAACAATCTCTTGAACACTGTAAGTTTGATGGGAACAATTTCATATTCTAGAAGATGGATAAAGGGATTGTGAACACTTCTAGGAAAAATGATCACTAAATCCTGTGGCGCAACAGCCCATGAAGGGCCAAGGCTTGCCAGATGGCGATTTGAATAGGGGGGTGTGGTAAGCACCCCGTAGTTTCCACGCCGTTTAGGTCCAGCCTTGGCGACCTAGGGCGCTACTAACTGTAGCTTCCCACATTTTATCACGATGCTGGGTCAACACCGACTTTACCCTCACGGGAATCGAACCCTGAATTCTCGCATGAAAGGCGAGTGCACTAGCCACCAGACCAACGCGTGAGGACCTAGGAACGTGATAATTGCTTTTAATAAACTTCAGTTGTGTACACTTTCTAGATCTTCCAAATGTAATTAGGCCCCACCTCTAAACCAGTAGTGTTAAATTAGCTATTGAATTGAAAAGAGTTTTCCTTGTTCTGTGACAAGTTATATTTGACTCAAGAGTTTTTGTCTGAGGCTATATTGATTCCATAGCCTGTCAAAATTTACGATTTGAAGGAAAAGTTACACCTAAGTAGCGAAATGAGTTCACTATTTCTATTTTTTGATTACCATAAGTAAATTTGGGAAATTTTCTATTGAAACTTGGTATATCAATTATACATACAAAGAGCTACAATTTTTATTTGAAACATTTCTCTGGAAAATTCATTTAAGGGCACTTTTGGGGGTGGGGTGGGGTTACAGTTTCCTCTAAAGTGGCATCATAGTTGATTATACAATTCTATCATCCAAACAGAATTAATTAGAAATAAATAGATGGCCAAAATTCCGAGTTTTAAGAAAATTAGTAAGGCGGAAGTGCGCTTTTACTGAACATTTTTTTTCAGTTTTCGACGAATTTCGTTATATTTAGTACACAAACTATAACATTTGTCAAGAACAGAAGTAAGAGAAAGTTGTGTGAGTGTTTCACACCAGATTTTTGTCACTAAAGAAATACAGGAAAATTGGAGGGGTTTTCTATTCTGCTTTAGAGGGAATTTAAAGTCAATACAACTAAAATTAGGGCAGTATTTTAAGGGAGTAACTTTAAATCTAAATCTTTGTTTAGAGTCCCAAAAATATTCAACTAACTTTTTGTGCAATATTGGAACCATCAAAAGATTTTGCTATTTTGGTATTGGAATGATAGAATCGTAAAGAAAATTCAAAATGGTAAAAGAACAGATAGAGATAATGTTTTTTTTACTTATTAAATTTAATTCTATGCCGATTTGAAGTGTTAAGATTTTCAAAGGCAAGCAATGACTAAACTTGCTAAACTACTTTACTGACTTTTCGGAACACCATTCTTAAACCAATGTGGACATATGGACTAGAACTGTGGGGTTACGCCAAACCGACAAACATACGTACCATTCAGACATTCCAGTCTAAATTACTCTGACAGATACTCGATGCTCTTTTTTATGTCACAAACCTAACTCTCCATAACGACCTCAACATCCTTTTCGTACAAGGTCAAAATAAAATATCGCAAATTCCATACTGCTCTCTCTCAAAGTCCTAATCCCTTTGTATAGTCACTCGCCTCTACTATTATCCCTGACAATCCACCCCGCCGTCTGGCCCCGAGATTTATGTAATGTGATTGGGTCATGTTATGTTGTATGTTTGTAGTAGCACGAGCGGTTTAATAAAAGGGCTTGTAAGTATATATCGGATTCTTGTAGTGGTAGAACCAAATGGAAAAATAATAGTTTTGGAAAATAGTTTTGTGAAAATTAGATAGTACAAATAGTGTATTTAGTGGTGGGGGTAGAGCCAGGTATACTACAATCTAGGTCAATGCAAACCAAGAGACAAAGGCACAAGAATCCGTTAAATTAATACAATGTCACTTGGCAAACTTTTTTGTTAGAGAGGGCATTCCTTCAAGACAGTCTGCATTCTGCTTTCAAAGCCAGAAGACTTACTTCAGGAATCGCTCTCTTCAAATCAGTGCCAAATATAAGTTAAAACATAAGAGCTTTGCATTAATCTAGATAAATACTTAATGTCATAAACATAATAGTTGTGATATTGTAAAATATTTAAATATCTTGCAAATAACTTGTAGTTATTATTTCAATTGAATATATTTATTGTTAGCAGTGGTGACTACTTTCTTATTTCTGATACTTCACTCTCTTAAACATATATACTTACAAGCCCTTTTACTAAACCGCTTGTGCTACTACAAACATACAACACAACATCACCCAAATATTGTCAAAATTCACTCAACTATTTTTCAAAACTATTATTTTTCCATTTCGTTCTTCCACTATATTTCCTTCGGGACTGATCAGTGTCACGGGTATCCCGTATGGAGACTGCTACCACTGGGTAGTTTCTCTTCTCCCACCATTCTCATCTTACAGCTTATTTACTCATTATATATCTACATTGAGATTGTAAATTACTGAATAAAGAAAAAAAAAATATTTTCAAAGGATTTTTATTAAAAATAAAAATTATTCTCCTGCATTTTTTATTTATCACTTTTTTATTGAAATATAGTGTGTTTTTATTTCTTTCCTTAACAACAATTATCTGAGAGCCATTATTGTTGATATACGCTCTTGTTCATTAAACGCCATATATAATTAAAATTTAAAATCTCCCCGTTCTTACTAACTACATTGACATTTATATTTGAAATCCATTAACTAAATAAAGTTAACATGTAATGCATGTCCAATATCTTTTATATAATGGTAAACGATGACTTGAACTTGTTTGCCATTTTCAGTATAATTAAATATAAATTGTGTACAATTTGTTTTGGATAACTTCCTTATTTTTTTCTCCATATTAAAAAAAAAAACAAAAAAAAAAACAAATCCAAGATACTAAGAAACAAATTTGTGACTTTTGCTGTGATATTTATTTCTAAATAAACTGGTGTCTTGGGGGCCTAATGAGGCCATCTCAGCAATACAAATAACACGTATTTTATATTTGAAAGATTATCTTATTAAAACCTGTTGGAATATCTTTATATGTGAGATACAACGGTATATGAGCCATCTTGTTAACTTATTTACTCCCAGGCCGCATAAAATTCTAACGGGACATTTCAAATATAAAGAGACACTATATGTACGAAACATAACGTAATGAATTGCAGATTTTTAACGTAACTGAGTCTTATCTGCATTGAACTATTGTCTTGTTTATCACTGCATTAGTTATTCATCTAATTTTTTTTTTTTTTTTCATCATTAACAATTAATTATAATATCTTTATTCAAGTGGGACAACATCGCACCTTCTTCTCTGGAAATAACATTATTGTTAAAATATTTATTGATTCAAAGCACTTCTTTAATTTTTACTTTTCTCTTGCTCCCCCTTGTAAAAGGAATTATTGTAATCGGGTCAAAATTTTGGATATCGAGTTTTCACCGGAAATAGAAGTTTCGAGATTCCCTGAGTCCAAAAATGTGCTTTTTAGAAAATGGTCTGTGTGTGTGTTTTTTTTTTTGTCCCTCAGAATTAAGCCTTAATCAGAGAAAATTTATTTTCCACACACTCCAATACATTGTTACATGTGTTATCAATTTCAGTTGATAATTTCATTGAATCCAGTGCTACCCTTAAATTTTTTCTTCCTAGGAGCCTCTACAGCTCACTGTCGCTCAGTGTTGTCTGTAGCGAGAGAATACTGACCGGAGGCCGGCAGTGCACTAAGAAGGCTCGGGCGCCAATGACCATAGATATTGTCGCGGCTTAAATTAAAAAAAAATCAATGGTTGCTTAAATTACAGTTTAGCAAACTGTAAAATGGTAGAAACTAACATGATGAATGATCTTATGTGTATGTAGGTGTATATGTACAGCATAGCACAGCTCAAAAAGGAAAAAATCGCAGAAAGTTCAAACTTGATATTCCGTTTAGGTATCACCATAGGATCCAACAATAATTTTTCTGTGTCAAAATTCCTCAACTGGAAGAACCAATTAATAAATGTTTTTTTTCCACTTTTTGCAATTTTCTCAAAAATGGCTCCAAAGATTTTATTTAAATTGAAGTATCAATTACAGATATTAAGAGCTACAATGTTTATTTGAAACATATCTAAAAACTTTGGAGGCACAATCCAGGGCCAAGGCTTGCCAGACGACGATTTGAATAGGGGGGGGGGCTTGTGGTAAGCACGCCACAGTTCCCACGCCGTTCATTTCCGACCTTCGCTACCTAGGGCGCCACTAACTGTAGCTTCCCACGTTTTATCACGATGCTGGGTCAACTCTGACTTTGCTTTCACAGGGATCGAACCTTGAATTCTTGTACGAAAGGCGAGCGTGCTACCCACTGTAGACCAACGCGTGGCGGACTTATTTGAAACATATCTCTGGGAAAATTAATTTAAGACAGCTTATGTGTGAGGGGTGGGTTTATGTTTAATTATAAAGTGCTATTTCAGTTTAATATACAATTCTGTCATCTAAATAATATTAATTAGAATTAAATATATTGCTAAAATTCCGAGTTCGAAGAATATCGGTAGACCGGCAATGGGTTTTTACTGAACAGTTTTTACTTTCTCTTTTACTCCTAGTAAAGAGGAAGTATTGTAATCGTGTCAAATTTTCGATATCGAGTTTTCAGCGGAAATATGCGTTTTGAGGTCCCTTGAGTCCAAAAATGTGGTTTTTAGCAAATGGTCTGTGTGTGTGTGTGTATGTATGTGAACAGCATATCTCAAAAACGAAAAAAAATCGTAGAAATTTCAAACTTGATATTACGTTTAGGTATCACCATGGGATCTGACGGTGCGTTATTGTCAATATTCCTCAACCGGAAGTACCACTTTACTAGTGTTTTTTTTTTTACGTTTTGCATTTCTCAAAATGGCTCCGAAGATTTTCTTTAAACTTGTTAATCAACTACACATACAAAGAGCTACAACTTTATTTGAAACATTTCTCCGGAAAAATTCATTTACGGGCACTTTTGGGGGAGGGGTGGGGGTTCGGGGGTTAGATTTTCATCTTAACTGCTGTTTCAGTATATTAGACAATTCTGTCATCTAAATAATGTTAATTAGAATTAAATATGTTGTTGAAATTCCGAGTTTGAAAAAAAATAGATAACCGGAAGTGCGTTTTTACTGAAATATAATTTTCAGTTTTCTGGTATTTTCTCGAAAATGGCTCCAACGATTTTCTTTAAACCAGCGTTGTTAACTATACATATAAAGAGCTACAACTTTTATTTGAAACTTTTCCCCTGATAAATTCATTTAAGGGGACTTTTGGGGGAGGGGGGTTATGTTTTTCTTTAAAATGCTATCACAGTTGATTATACAATTTTGTCATCCAAATTGAAATAACTAGAAATTAATATATGACCCAAATTCCGAGTTTCAAGGAAATTAGTAAACCGGACAGTTTTACTGGACAGTGTTTTCACTTTTCGACGAATTTCATTAAATTTGGTACACTAACTATAAAAGTTGTCAATTATAATTTTGAGTACTGGAGTAAGAGAAAGTTGTGTGAGTGTTTCACACCAGATTTTCTTTTTTTCATTTTTCTACGTCTTTCACCATAAAAACGCCGACACATTTTTATAAAATTTAGTATACTAACTATTAACCAATCACTTTTGTTTGCAACTTTTATCCGAGAAAGTTCATTTCAAGAAGTTTAGGATGAGGGTAGGAATTTTTAAACTCTAAAAAAGTCATTGTATTAAATCTAGATTCTCCCATTGATATAAAATTGAAGACATATAAATATTTAGTAAAAATTATAAATTTCAAGAAAATTGGTCAATTATAATTCTGAAAACTGCAGTAAGAGAATGTGTGAGTGTTTCACACCAGATTTTTAATCTATAGATATTGTTTTTAGTATAATGGGTATGTGAAGGAGGGAATTACACCAACTTTTATAGGAATATAGAAATTAGTAGTGAGTGATTTAGAGTGAGTAAAAAGTGAGTAGTTGGTTGCTGACGCATTGTAACTGCTGTATAAACTGTTGAAAGACTGTCCCCCCCCCATGTAGGGCTAGCGCTGCTATATATAAACAGAGTCTCCCACTCTAGTCTGGTCTAAGTAGTGAGTGAGACTCTCAATTTGTGTGTGTGTGTGTGTGTCTCTCTCTCTCTCTCTCTTCTCTTGCTTTAGATCCATCTCTTCGGCTCATATTACATTAGTGTCTGTTGTTTTAGTGGAAGCAAAATCAAAGTTTTGTGGTGTGTATTCTTTGATAAATAATTATAAATTAATTATCAGAGACATTTTCCGAGGTAGCCTGCTTTCATTTTGTGGTCACCGACCGGTTTCGGGCGTTCGCCCATCTTCAGGAGCGTTTTGTCAGACAGTGTGATAACACAGACTTGCACAGAGCAAATTCAGCTTACACACTGACTGGTGTTTTTAATTGTATTTAAAACTAAACTCTTAAACTAGGTCAAGGGGTATGGTCAGCTGGGTGGGAAAACAGTGTTTGGGTTGTTAAAGGAGCAAATTTTCCTTAAAATGGAAACAACACTCTAATTTTTAAACACTGTTGTTGGAGGGAGATTTACTTTGCTGATTTACTGAATTTGCTCTGTGCAAGTCTGTGTTCAGAGTACAAACGCATCCTGAAGATGGGCGAACGCCCGAAACCGGTCGATGACCACAAAATGAAGCAGGCTATCACGGAAAATGTCTCTGATGCTTTCCAACTCTGCAGAACCAACCACCACAACTAATAAAATTAATTATCACGCTAATTAGATGCACTGCATAAATGCAAAATTTAATTTAATGCTTAATCCAAATATCGGTTTCGCTAGGGTCAAACGCCATTGGTCCGGCAAAATAATCCAATATTGAAAACTGTTTTTTTTACTATAAATCTATTCTATATTTTACTGCTCTACTATATGAGACTTTGTGCGCAATATATTTTTGTAAACATATGAAGTGTTTATTAATATGTCTTCCTGAAAGTGGAGTATTTGGAATAAAGCAAACGTCAACCTACCACCACTATTTGTAGGGATTCTTAAGGATAATTGATTATATTTCCTCATAGAACTAACTATACCTATATAATACTCGTACATCTTATTTTAGCATTAAATTTTTTATGCATAAATTATGGCAAGAAATGTTAAATAAACTAAGTTGATAATTTTTCTTTCTCCAAAGTTTTTTATAAAAAAAAATGTTATAAACTTAGCTTAAAGACTTTTTATATATATATATATATATATAACCAGATTGCAGTCATCCTACCTAGAAGTTTTTACATGACATTTCTCTTCGTAAGGGACAACCGTGAGCTTTATTGATTGATTTATTTATTTTTAATTTTTCATTCAACCTCGAATAATGAATGAACATATTTTATTTTCATTATTCATTATTTATTTTTTATTTCGTTGTCAAAGATCCAGAGAAATTAAACAAAAAAAATTACCTCTTTGTTAGGCAAACATTGTGATATAACTCGATTTAAACATACAAAAATTTAGTTATTTCCTTATTTTTGTAAAGAAGCAGTTACGTTTTTCAATTATATCAGGTTAATTATATTGGAAACAAGATGGATAAGAGTATTACAATTTTTAGTCAAATTCAATTTTTCTCATTTTTATTAACGATGCTTTTGCTAAAAATCTCTGAGACTGGAGTGCTTACTGAGGGTTTGAAGTTTTATTCAGAAAAGTTCACTCTTTGTCAGATTGGCGGAGGCTACAACATGACTTCTGAATGGTGGAATAGTAAGTAATAGCATGAAGCTAAATATTAAAAAGTGCCATATCATTTCTTTTTTTTTTGTGTGAATGAAATTATATTTATTAAATGTGTGAGTTTGTAGAAAAAGTAATGTGAGGAACTTAACAGTAACTTGAACCATAACCTTCAATTCAGAATGCACAGGTTGCAAGAGTTTTGGGCTTGTGTTTTTTGAGACACATTCATAAACTTACTGATCCTAAAGCAATACTGGCTGTCTACAATTCATTTGTTAGAAACATTATTGCATATATATGCTTCTGTAATCTGGAAAGCAAACTGCAAGAAGTCTGCAGTTTCCATACTTAAAACCATTCAATCCCGCTTGATTAGAGACTTTTCACAATAATTTTTTCCTGCAATGATTCTAATTTTAATACTCTAGAAGTTAGGAGATTAAGAGCTGACATACTACTTTTTTTAAAGAAGTTACTGAATAGTGAAATTGACTGTCTGGAGCAAATTGTTGCTATTCCTTTTGCATGTGCTATCTTGTAGGTTGCCGTGGATCTTTCTTTAATCGTGATTTTTTTTTGTTTTGTGAAATTCATCCAGATAGGTAATAGTGCGTCATTTCAAGAATTTGTAAGGAATGGAATTGTAACGGCAAGAGAGAGAACATAGGCCCGACCGAGAGAAAACAGGCCCTCTCTGGGGATGATGTAACGGCAAGAGAGAGAACACAGGCCCGACCGAGAGAGAAAACAGGGCCCTCTCTGGTGAATGAATTTGACGGCAAGAGAGAGAACACAGGCCTACCGAGATGAAAAGCAGACTCTCTCGGTACTCTCTGCCTTTAGCTGCTAAAGTTGGGAACCTTTATATAAGCCAGTGAGGATATATAATCTATCTATCTATCTATCTATCCAGATTCAACCATATACATCGCATCGTGTCATACTCTATACTCTGCAACCGTTTATGTCTATAAAACATGACAAGTCAGTGCAGTTTGCGTGTAAACTTAAGCATATAGGGGTGTGATAACAGTTGTCTTTCATATCGGCGTTAAATGTGTAAGAGTCGAACTAAATTTCTCTCCTCATCAACCCCATTATAGAATGATTATGTTTCTGATGATTTCGGTCTTCATACGACGATTTTCAATTATTTAGAAAATATAATCTTAATTGTTATGGATAAATCTTATTATTTATTTTTGTTATACTGTTCTC